>QAXH01004073.1:0-63241 GCA_004335635.1 Chloromonas sp. AAM2 | reverse complement strand
ACGCTGTGGATGTTGGGTAGCACACCGCCTGAAGCGATGGTAACCTGGCCTAGAAGCTTGGAGAGCTCCTCGTCGTTGCGGATAGCCAGCTGGATGTGGCGAGGCACGATGCGAGATTTCTTATTGTCACGTGCTGCATTGCCAGCCAGCTCCAGAACCTCGGCGCAAAGGTACTCGAGAACAGCTGCCAGGTACACGGGCGCGCCAGCACCAATACGCTCAGCGTACTTGCCCTTCTTCAGGAAACGAGCGATGCGTCCCACGGGAAACTGGAGGCCAGCCTTGGTGCTCTTTGAGATGGCCTTCTTGCCGCTAGCACTCTTGCCGCGACCACCAGCACCAGCACCGCCGCTGCCTGTCTTGGGTGCCATGTTGTCTGGTAACTGAAGAATGTTTGGACTGTGCAGACATCGGCTGCGAAGGGCCAGATCAAAAAGCCTTCGCTCTGTCACGTGGGCACGGTCCACTTGACTCCTGGTGTCTAGGGTTTGAAAACCACTTCTTAAGCCGCTGCCTGCTCGCACAGTTTGCATTCCAAGAACACCCGACCCTCACAGATATCCTCAAGCGTCACCATGGCACCCAAGGCTGGCGAGAAGGCACCCGCAAAGAAGGCCGCACCAGCCAAGACTGGTGTTGAGAAGGGCAAGAAGAAGAAGGTCGCCAAGGTCGAGTCCTACAAGCTCTACATCTACAAGGTGCTCAAGCAGGTGCACCCTGACACGGGTATCAGCTCCAAGGCTATTTCCATCCTCAACTCGTTCGTCAACGACATTTTCGACAAGATTGCGTCCGAGGCTTCACGTCTGGCTCGCTACAACAAGAAGCCCACTGTGACGTCTCGCGAGGTTCAAACAGCGGTGCGCCTGGTGCTGCCGGGCGAGCTGGCCAAGCATGCAGTGTCTGAGGGCACCAAGGCTGTCACCAAGTTCACCTCAGCGTGAGCGAGGCATGAACATGATCACCTACAACAGCTGACCAGCGGCTTTGGAAGCATCAGCGTGCGAGGCAGCACGGCACAGCATGGGAGGGATGACGAATTCAAGCACCCTGTTCTGGGGGCCTGCATGCAGGCTAGGCTGTGGTGCGAGCTGTTCCAAGGGGCGATAAACACAGGGCAGAGGCAGGCGCTTGTTGCTAGCGTGAGCTGTAGAGGACAAGCAGCATGTCTGACTGAATCCGCATGCGTAGGGGCGGCTCACATTGACATTCAAGTCGGACTGACGGGGACATCTTGACAGGGTTACATCCTAAAGAGTTGCTTCAGTTTTATTTTGGCTTTCCACAACAACATTTAAGAGTTCATGGCTCCTATTCAGCAGCACGACGCTTCTGTGTACTAGCATCTGCTCATGCCTTCAGGCAGTTTTATGTGAGTGGCTGAGTGAATCGTGCACTGCAATCGTGTTTTTTGTTGGCTTTTCCATGCCACGGAGAACGCATGCCACTTGGATTGTTTGGAAGACTCACGTTGGGCGAGGCTTTCCTGGTTCAACTATCTGTTTGATTTGTTCAAAAGGTCCTTTGCATTCACAGGAACCTTACTGTCAAGTTGTGTAATATATGCCTGAGGAGTCTGGGCACCTGCGCCAAGAGAGCCTCTGAAGCAGCAGCACACTCTGACACACATGCATTGCATGCCTCGTCTCAAAGCTCTGGCTCCTGATGCCATGGTCGTGCCTTCCAGCAACTGTCCAGTGTTCAGCAACTGCCAGCTCCAGCATGTGTATCAAACACAGATCAGCACATGAGAACACCTCCGCATCCTGACACGCATGCAACCGTCTCAAAGCTCTTGGCTCCTGATGCCATGGTCCAGCTCCAGCACGTGTAGTTGGCCCATCAAACACAGATCAGCACATACGAACTTGGCCTGGCGGCTTGAGCTTGGCAAGCGGACAGCACACTTTGGTTTGGAATAACGCCGTGCGATATTGCGTGTTTCGATGTTCAACATTCAAAAAAAAAGATGGTTGCCTGTTTTGGGACAATTTGTGTGTGCGACTCACTAGTGGTGATACGCATTCTGGGTTATCATGAATCTGGGTCCTCATGATGTGTATGGGTGCGATAGTCCCAAGACTTGTGTATTTTGTCAAGACACTCATTAATTTCACATGAGAACAGGTGGGTGGACAGCGCGTGTTGTGGCAGACGGTGCATTGCCACTTTTGGGACAGCAAAGTAAGAGCGAGGAACTGCAAACAAAATGGTGTGTGAGACCAATCTTTGTAAGAGACAGCAACTGCAAGTGTCAAAAGACAAATGTTCTGCGTGATCAGTATGAGCGGTACCAGCCAGTACCTCAACAGTCGGTAATGTAAGTCGCCACCACGTGTTCCGTTCCAACAATGTCAGTCCTCGTGTACCACGTGTTTGTGTGTTTGCGTGTCTATTGAAAATAAGTTTGGCGGGGAGAGGGAAGGCCCTAGTTGTATTACCATTGTCAGGGGCATCTCCATGGCTCATTTTGGCATGCAAGACACTTGTGGAACTATCCTTCTGGAGATGACGTTCCGAGTGGTATTAAGCCCACTTTGCATTGGCTTTGATGATCGCCTGTAGTCGTCATCCCATGTTATCAAGCTACCATCTTGCAACAGTCTGATTCCAAGCTAAACACAGAGGACACAGGGTCAGTCAGTTGGCCAGCATGGCCTTGCCCGTCAGTGAGTGGTACGCCAGACTTCTCTTTGCCTCATGCCAGCTAGTCCTTGTGTGCTTCAGAGCCACTTTGGTATCTGCCAGGACAAGACCGTTACATGGGGTAACGCAGTTGGCCTAACCTGTTATTGGTTAACAAGCTTGAACGGTGGCAGACGATAGTGGTAACGGGTAGGGCTTAATAAGATCCGCAACAACACGCAGCTGCAGAACAGAATGGCACCACCTGTGGCACCACACGCATGTTTTTTGCCTGGTGCGGCTGCAAAACGAGCAGTCGATGATTTGCATTCCACGCATCAGCCCATACCAGTCGCCAAGATGCACAGCAGGCCATGCAGAAATGGCCGGGTTTTGATGCATCACTTGTCCGCTGTTCAACATCTGCAACCTCCTCTGCTACAAAGCCAAAACAAACACAGAGCAAGCTACGTCTCAGCATCAAAAAGCACTGGTCTGCTCTTATACTGCTGATTTGCAGGATTTGTAAAAAAAGATGTGTCTTTCAGCCACAGTCATCTCCTGCTGCGTCAACCATTCATACTAAATCACTTGAACAGAGGCCAGTGCGTCAATCAGGCAGATGTTGCTGGCGAGCTACTTCACTAAGTGCACCTCCAGCCTCACATTCCAGTGTCGGTGGTCAAGTTCGCTGGCTACCCAAGGCACACTGCATCTCATGCCTGACCTGGCAATGCAAACTTCTTCAGTTGTGGGTTGAAGTAATCCTTGGTGACATCGTCCAGATGATCATCAAAATCAGCCAGGGTTGCGTGCAGACGCTGCCTGAGCAGCCCACTGACCTCTGACAGGAATGCCTTCCAGCTGCTATCTGACAGCGCTACACCATTGGAAGCCGCTTGCCGATGCCACCCTCGTGCTCCGTCCCTGGTAAAGGCATCAAATGGAGGCGTGTCCTCGCCCAGCATGAATGTGGAAAGCTTTTTGTTGTCCAGAATCAGTACAACAGCGTTAGGCTGCTTGGCAGCGAGTTTGTCGGCCACTTTGCGGCCGACAGGTGTCAGATCGCCTGCAGCGAAGCGTGAGTCTGAGTGGTAGTAGCCCACAATGCCGTAGCTGGTGCCCACCTCCTCGGCATGGGCGCTGATCTGCATAAGTCCAAACAGGGCCACAGGTGTTGCTGAAACATGCCTGATGCGGTCCGGAATTTGCTTGTGTGTAGATGCATCATAAATGCGGGTGTTCAAAAGATGCATGCCACTCACTGGTCGTCACATGGTTTGCTAGCAGGTGGGCACAGTGTTTACAGCAACTGCATCTTTGCTGCCGCAAACGACACCAGAGGCTCAGTATGCCATTGAGACACACCTGAGCAAGAGCAACCTCTGTGGGCCCGGCAAGGCATACGCTTGCCGTGTGGAACATTGGGATTGCATCAGTCACGTTCACGGTATCGCCTTGCACTGTGCCCATCAGCACGCCATTGATGGTCGAGCTTAAGTGCTTGGCCGCATGACACACAATTTTCGCAAGCGCCAACTGGCTGCACTGTATGCTGAGCACCATGGTTCGTCAAGGCTCTGAGGGTCTGTCGAGATCTCGGGCTTGAAGATGCCGATCTACTGACGCCTGCTGCTAGCGCTTCTCCGTCGCTGATTGCTGTGTGTAGCATGCAATGGAAGCATCGCAGGCCCAGAACGCATGGGAATATTTGCCCGTTTTTCTCGCTCCTAAACCCTACACAGTCGCACAAGTGCAAAATGTAACAGGGACCCAACCTGACCTGTGCATCCATGCTGCTAGAGAAATGCAACACCAATTGTCTTGACATGTGGGCGCTGGTATTCAGATACCATGCACGCATGCTACTTTCTTGCCCCTACATCCTAGGCTTCAAGAATTTCAAAGAATGATGAATGGCATTCTGGTTGAACAGTAGCTCAGAGTTATGTAAAAGTTGACCCACATTATCCCCAGTGCTTGTGCCAGTTCAGTGCAATACTGGCATATGATACTTTACGAAGCAGGAACATGACAAGTGGCAAGCTATGTCCAGACTCTGGACCTGTTTCTTGAACAAGCATTCGGGGTGCAACTAATGCATAAAGAATAACAGGCGTGCATGTGTCGCTTGCCTCTATCATATATTGTCAATCCTGAAATTCAAATTGCACAAGTCAGTATGGTGCAGCACAGGAGGTGTTGTGTCATGCTGCCTGATTTGGTGTTCCATTTGGTGCCATGATTTGGTGTTCAGGAGTGCTCACTACGTCAGCTCAAATCAAAACATTCAATGATTGTCTGCGATAGACGCAATTGCATTCTTTGTCTGTATCAAATTCACGAGCTTGCAGTGTTGCGAAGGCCAAGTAAGAACATCAATTGATATCTGCGTTGGACGTGCTTCCTGGTGTGCACTCCCTCCTTGTAAGACATGTGTCCGCGCGTCTCAGGGCTTGATGACCTCTGCAGCGCGCACCACCTTGGCCGCCAGCCTGTCTGCATGGCTGAGGGGTGAGTCAAGGGTGTACATGAGCTGGTATTCGGTGTGCTTGAGCGTGTGAAGGCCGCGCTTGAGGAGGCGTTGCCAGCCAACACCGGACCTGCACACAAGGCACACTATACTTGCATGCTTACTGGTCCAGCTTGTGACTGCCTGAACGTTCGCCAAGGCAAGCTGCCTACCTGGCATTGGAGCGACTCATACCAAAGCAGAAGGGCTTTGTGCTAGGAGCCCACCCATCACACCAGCCACTACAGGTTTCTCCCAAAGCACAGACCGCGTGCTTGGAGCGGCCACGAGGTCAGTCTAGGCTCTGACCACGTCTCCAACCCCAGGCGCATGTGTGCATGTGTATGTATGTCTTAAAACGCACCCGAGAGCAGTGGCCAACTCCTGTGGTGATGTGGCAGGGTCCAGGATGAGCAGTGTGTACGACCAGCGTTCAGTGTCCGCCGGCCCCGACCCACTGCAGAGTGGGAGCGTGCCCGTTTGCGGCCCCAGCGGCCACCGCTCAATGCCGATGACAGTGCGGGAGTGGCCCGCGTGTTGGAGGTAGAGCGGCGGCAGGCCGGTAAGGGTCACTCCTTGTGGGGAGGAAGGTAAGTCGGGCAATGGCGGCGAACTTACTTGGGTGTGCATATGACGGCTGGCACCGTGCTGACCTGTGAAGTATTGCCATATCCAATCCAACAAGGCGCGTTGGACGGGGGTCAAGAGATGAGGGACCTGCGGCCTCCCACGCCCCCGGCCCACGACCCGGCCCCCACGACCCTGCCTGCCGCCCCGGCCTGGCCCCGCATACCCACCACCCTGCTCCGCCAACTGCTTTGACGCCTGGACCCACCAGGGTGCGCCACTCCCTTCGCCCTGATTGCTGGTGCTTGCATCCGCCGCACCCACGCCCTGGACCGCTGCATCGCTAGCTGTTGGTGGTGCTGTGCTGCTCTCAGGGGCGCTGCTGCTGACAATCCCTTGCTGCCCGTCTGAGCCTGCGCATTGGAACGGCCCCTCCCGCTCCGCCACACCTGGCAATGCGGCGCACTCGGCACACAGATCGTAGTTGTCCCTGCTGAGGCTGTGGTGGCGCGTGCCCACAATGGGGCACTGACTACACATGTCGCACTGCACACCCGCATGGATGGTGCGGCCCTGTAAGTCGGGGGCAGCCTGAGAGGCACTGCCGCCAGCACCTGCCAGGCATGGATCGCACGCGCGGGGCATGCATGATGACTGTGCAGTGCGCTGACATGCTGCCAACTAACGTAGGGTGCAGGAAGAGCAGGCCCAGGGTAGCCTGGTAACCAGGCCCTTCATCAACATCATAAAACATGGCTTATCAAGGTGACAAAGCTGCTCTAAGGTTGGCGTACCAGTACGTGGCCCTAAGCGCATGTCATAAACACAGCAAGTTAGCCCTACATCTGCGTCTACGGATTTGCAACTTTGCTATGGATTTCATGAGAACTGGGTTGTCTCTATGGATGGTGGGTCCTCTGCAACTAGTGCATCACGTCCACAGTTGAATATTATAGCAGGTCGCAGCTCACCCATGAAATCTATGATGTGTGCAGGCACCCCCTGATAGGCCAGCAGCGTGGCCGCCTCGGTGGTGCCTATCCACTTGCTGTCGCCCTGCAGGCAGACGGACAAACAGGACAGTGATGCATGGTGCCTCCTGGGTGGCTCAGAGTCGGTCAGAGCGGTGTCCATAACGCTCCGTGTGCTGTGACGGCTTCCCTGCAAGTCTATCAGGCAGGCTGGCCGTGTGTGGGCACAGATGTGCGCCATCAGTCTTGGCACATGTATATAGCCTAGTACCAGGCCCTAAAAGCCAGGGCAGCTCTGGCATCACCATTGGTACACCACAACCGACCAGAGCTGCTCAGCTGGCGACACCAAATGACTAGGGCAATGTGTCACGTGGCAATGTTTCCTGCACCGTCGCTCTGCTCACACCTGGATAGAGTTGCCCAGTGAGTCGGCGCCAGCCGTGTCAAAGCCCTGCAACCAGGCCGTCTCAAGCCATGCCTGTAGCGAACCTGGACGACACGCAGGAACACACTTGCATGCATGACCGACAAGTCACATGCATGCCGCAAAGCCATATGATCATGACCTGTTCCATGCCCATGCACAGTTCAGGCACCACAGTGCCATCTCCCTGTGCTGTGGCTGCCCTGTCCGTCCACATGCAGTGCCCAGGGCTCACCGATGTCCGGCATGATACCCCGGCCACCGAAGATTGTGCGGATGAACGCGCTGCCGGGCCGCAGGAGCAGGTGGGAGATCTGCATCTGCAAACACGCATGGGAACACACAGCCATGTGTCTGTGCATGGGCCCGCCATTCACCCCAGCGCATGGGCCGCCAACAACGGGAAAAAACACGCGCTGAAAGTGATGAAGTTATTGCATGCCAGGAGCAGTTGCACAGTGGACACCAGGCACCAGGCAGGGCCCACTGAGGCCTGTGTACAGCGCTGTTGCATGGCCAGTGTTGCATTAGTCCCATTAAGGATGCCATGATCAAGGATGCAGCTCGGAACAATGCTCGGACCATGCAAGCCACATCCCATGTTGCATGCGACTCCCGTGTGTCATGTGCCACGTCTTTGTGCATGCCGGTGATGCATGTCCGGGGTTGCATGGGCCCGCCTACCTGCATGTTTCTCCAGCCGCAGCCCCACCCCCTGTCCCCGTACTGCCCAGCAAAGTGAACCACGGGTCCTGCGCCACATGCACCACATGGCGGCTGACCTGTCATGTGACCTGACAATGAACAAGGTCTCAAGCAAAGCCTTGACAGGCCCTGGCAGAGACCGAGCAGTTAGATAAGCCTTGACAGCCCCTGGCAGAGACCGAGCAGTTAGCAAAGCCTTGACAGCCCCTGGCAGAAACCGAGCAGTTAGCAAAGCCTTGACAGCCCTGGCAGAGACCGAGCAGTTAGCAAAGCCTTGACAGCCCCTGGCAGAGACTGAGCAGTTAGCAAAGCCTTGACAGCCCCTGTGGTGAGTGGTACAGCAAATGGGCACCAGAGTCATGACATCATGTCTCCCGATGAATTTGATGCGACACTTGCTCAATACTACCTCCACCAACGCCACTGTATGCTCATCCAATGTGTCATCAAAGCACCGGGAGAACTTGCTTCCCCAGCTCGCTTCCTAGTCTCACCGCAGAGCCATGCCTGGCCATCCCTCTGCCACTGTCGCTGTTTGTGCAGGCACTCCGCCAGCAGCGGCACCACCTGCGGTGCGCCCCACTGCCCGTCCACCCGCTGCAGGGCCACCAGCTGGCCCTCGTCCGCAGCGGGCAGCCTGGGCTGGTTGCGCGCTGCTTGGGGGTTGGAGGGACTGCACAGCAGGCAGCCAAGCAAGCTGAAATGTTCACTGCATGAAGAGCAGATTGGCAACTCGTATTTTCATTCATAGCTCTCAACAAGTAGTGGTCCAATGTAGCTGGCCGTTGTTTGGAAGCAAGAGCAGTTTGCAACCTAGCATTAGCGATGTTTGGATGCATGAGCGGTGGATGCATGAGAGGTGTTTGGACGCACGAGTGGCCTGTAGACCAGCATCATGGCTACAGCTACCAGATGTGGTGTTATGAGCACTCACCAGTCTCTGGACCAGTGTCCCTCCTGGCCACACAAGTGGCACCTCCCCGGCCGCTGTGCACACACGCACACGTGAGCACACACGCACACGTGAGCACACGCACACGTGAGCACACAGCGCGTGACAACCCGAACGCAGCAGCGGCTTGCACTTTGGTGGACACCCCAGCTGCACAAGTACATCCTACCCTTGCTACGAACCCACACAGCCAGGCCTGCCCAACCAGTCCAGTTCATCAGTGCAGCCTTAGTCATGCTCCCCGATTGTCAATGCACAAGAACACAGTGTTGCGTGCAGTAGGTGCAATCGTGCATATCATGACACTTGGTCAATCCCATCTACACAACAGAACACCAGTAGGCAGCCTGGCAACTGGCACTGAGGTCAGCCCTTACTGCCATGGCCTGTGCTCCCCCTGCCCTGTGCTCATGCCTCACCTCAGTGCTGAACCCATACTTGGCCTGCAGGCGTGCAAAGTCCGCTTCCTCCTGCATCTGCGCGGCCAGCTGCACATCCCCGTCCGCCGCATCCCCGGCGCCTCCCTCGTCCGACCCCATGTGGCCCCAGCCCGCCTCCTCGCCCGCATCAGCCCACGCCTCCTGCACACACAAACCCGCGATGTTTTGCACAGGCACGCGCAGCAGATGTACAAGATGTACTGTATATCCACACCTTCTTCCTACAACTACACCCCTGTGTACATAATCAGCATGCCTGTGGCTAGTCTGCTGATTGCCAACAATAAGTAAGTCACACACTCATTACAGACGTACATGTCCAAGTCTTCCCAGCTACATCCCGTTGACATCCACTGGCATGCCTCATGTGGCTAGCCTAATGACCGTAAACATTATCCATCAAGCTAGGGTTGTGTTCTCAATGTTACAACAGTCAAACCGCTGTCCTCTCCTCATACACGTCGTTCAGCCACAGCAGATCCTGTCAGCTGCATGATCCCTAGCATGTCTGTACTAGTCTGCGTCAGCAAACATTGTCCAATATGCCAAACCCTAACTGATGTGCGCCCCACCTGCTGCAAGGCCATGGCCATCTCTTCATCAGCTGTAGCCAGCTGTTCTTCCATCGCCCAGGGGTGGTTCTGCGCTGGCTGCTGTGGGCCTGACAAGGCAGGTGCACCTGTGGGCTGTTGCAGTGTGGTCAGCCCCTGCCTCAGCTGCTGCAGCAGGTCGTCATTGCCTGCCTGGAAGAGGGTGCCTCCTGTACCGGTGTGATTGGCTGGCATTCCGCTGGTTAGCGCCTGTGGTCAGGGGAGAGACATGAGATTGCTGCAATGGTTATGCTGACAGAATGCTTGCTCATGGATTTCAACCAACGGCATGACACGTAGAAAAGCAAACTGTGTGTACATGTACAAGCCATTGCAAAAGTAGGCCATCGTCGTATAGGGTAGAAAAACAGTTAGCCTGTCTGCGCAGTCTGCAGACCATCTGTGCGTGCATATGCCGGCCACCCAAAAGCAAAGTCATACAGGGTACGAGACAGGAACCTATCCGCACTGGTCTGTGCGGTGGGTCTGGCAGTTGTGTTCTGCACAGTTGGATGTCCTAGCTCACGTTCGCCTGTTTACTCCAGTCTGTCATGCGCACAGGGCTTTGCCCAGCCGTCCTTGAAATCCTTACCTGGTGTTTGCGCTCATGCTCATCGAGCTCTGCCATGGGGATCCACTGCCCACAGCCCATGGGGCACAGCACACACTGCTGCGGTGCGGCTGACTCAGATGCATGGCTGACTGAGACCGCACCCGTCACAGCAGCTGAGCCACTGGTGGTGGGCTTGGACGACCTGCGAGAGGACAAAACAAGCTCAATTGCACGTTGAGAGGCAGGATATGAATTGGTTTACGTAAATACTCGCAGTTTGATGTCAGGATAGCTGCGTGCATAGCCAGTATGACATCAGCTTCACTTTTGTGTTACTGAAGTAAGACAGCATAACATAAAAAATGGCGTCTGCCACAGTGACTCATCAATCATGGACTCTTCTTTTTTCCTTTTTTCTTTTGCAGAAACCCTACATGCATGGGTTCCAAAACCCATGCAGGTTGGCACACCTGTGGGTCGCTTCGTGCGCATCCAACTCAGCCAGAGGCACGAGAGCTCCGCATCCGGGTTCATTGCACTGAACAACTACAGGTTGTGCAACTGAAGGGTGCTCCTCTTCGTCAAAGTGCGCTTGCACATGCTTCTCGAGTTTGGCTTCCGTGGATACGCTGCAGCCGCAAACTGGACACTGCAGCGCCATCGAGTCGCAGGCCTCGCAACAGCAGGAGCCGCAGCGTGAAAAATTTGAAAACGATCTAGGATGACGTGCTGAGGGTTGGAAGAGTGAGGTCATATGAATGTGTTTGAAAACCCCTTACTGTGGCCAGCAGCCCACTACAGGGGTGACCCACTACTTGGGCTCTGATTGTACAGAATGACTGATGCTGCAGAGGGTGTCGATGAGCTCTCACGCCTGTTGGACATATCCCGTGCCTTTAAGGTGTTGCCCGCACAATATGGCAGCCAGAAGCAATGCCAACATCAAACCCTGACGCTG
This sequence comes from Chloromonas sp. AAM2, assembly GCA_004335635.1. Classification (NCBI taxonomy): domain Eukaryota; kingdom Viridiplantae; phylum Chlorophyta; class Chlorophyceae; order Chlamydomonadales; family Chlamydomonadaceae; genus Chloromonas; species Chloromonas sp. AAM2. Next base: position 51,941 of record QAXH01004073.1, on the reverse strand, counting down.
TGATGTAATCACATTCAGGCGTTGCTCTTGTTGTCCTTATGGTCGCAGCTCTCCAAGGCTCTCAACCTGGCTGGTAAACTAGGCCTGGTCACTCGCTGTGACAAACCAGACGGTGAGGCCACACTCGTTTTCCCAGGATACCAGCCCACAGACTAACACCGTATGCAAAACCCACCTCATCACTGTTTACTGAGCTGAGGGATGTACAACGAGTGAGCTGCTGCTTAAATCATTATAAAGCTGTAGTTTGCTGATCTGATTGCTGTTTACCTTGGATGTACGGTCGGTGGTGTGTTGCACAATTCCTTGCTGTCACAGGTCTGACTCTCGCTGAGGTGTGCTCGGGTCTGGGCTGGTCACACTGGGCCTCAGGGGGCTCCGCAGCGGGAGGGTGGCCGGAGGGCGTGCGGGGGCCAGCGGACTACTTGGACCTGCTGGTGTCCATGCGGGTGCTGGCACGGACAGGTAAGGGCATGATGGAGTGAACGCTGCATCCAAGAGGCAACCCAGCACCAGAGAGCAGCACGCTACATCCCAGGTGCAATCCACCGTGTGGGCGCTGTTGTCAGCACCCCCTCGTACAAAACCGGTGCAGGTTCACCTGGGTACTGAGTGCCTCTTAAGTGGTTGAGCTAAGGGTCTGTCCATGCTCTTATGCCGGACCCCAGCAGTATGCATGTGCGTACCTCAAAACACCCATGTGCCATGCACGCCATATGCGCAGCGGATCCTGGTCCTGAGGCGCGCTACACCCCCCATCCAAGTTCAGCTAGGTATCACTAGAGAGTTGGAGGTTAGGGGTAGGGTCACGCGGTAAGCGCACCTCATGTTGCCACTTGCCGTTGCACAGCCATACACTGTGTCCAGTGGCAGATGGTGCTTGCGCCACTAATGGCCGCTTGAGCAGCCAGGTAACCGCAAATCCCAGATCAGGCTTTGATAATCTCCATGCCGAGTTGTGCATATCTGTTGCCTGTCCAGGTACCTGCTTGACAGCTCTCCTGACTGCATCACAGGCATCCTAGCGCTCAACAATGACAGGCAGGTTACACGTGCTCTGTCAGGCCGCTGCCAGGAGGGGGATGTGCACAGCATGGACTGCTTTTCAAACAAGCAAGAGCTTGGCACTTGGAGTACAGGTTGTTGACAACCTGCTCACTTCTTGTTCGTCACCATAGCCTTTGGCAGTGCAGGCACTACAACCACAAGTGCAACCCTCAACAGCTCTAAACAATGCAGGCCCAATGAAGGCGCAGCCAGTGATAGCTTTTCCTCAACCAGCTCTGGTACTGCTCATACAACTTCAATTGCAGAGTTTCTGATAACGGGAACGTCCTTACTATCAGTAGACCGGCAGCCCTGCCTGCACTGCCGTCCCTGGCTCCACCTGCTTCCTTCATCCGTGCCTGTTGCCCCATTTGCAGGTCCGCACCCCTGTTTGGATTCCTTGAGGATGCTCTGCGCTGTGGCCAGGTGCCCCAGGTGGCCAGAGAGCAGGTCCCAAACATCACCGACACCTTCAGCACAGAGGCGGGCAGCGGCCACACGGCGGGCGGAGCGGAACACTTTGCGCTGGGCATGCTGGGAGCAAGCAGAGGTGGGCGCAGTCTGATGTTCTCTTAGCTCCTTCACTCTGCTGGATGGAGAGGCTTGTTGAGTTTTGGCGCTTATAGCTTGTGGAACGCGACACGGTGGGCAAGTAGGCCAAGACCGCATTGCAACCGGGTTCTGCTGGTTTTGCTGACACCTTTAACTCGCTCTGGTGCACTGGTTGGGGATCAATGCAGGCTGTCATGCTGTACTCAATGCTGCCATGACACCCATTGCTGACCTTGCCCTTCTGCTGTGCAGCGAATTTCGAGTGCCTGGCTAGAGCCATGGACTTCACTGCGTATCAACACGTTGTGGTGAGCACAGCCTTGCAAAAGGTGCACCAGGACTGCATGGACAGCCCGGCCCATTAGTATGCATTGCTTGTGTGCGCGTGGGTGGTCGGCGCCAGGTGGGCGGTCTAGGCGCCATAGCAAGCAGTCATCGTCATGGAAGTATGCTTGTGTTGCAGCGGGACATGCCTTGTGTTGCAGCGGGATTGAGTGAATCGCCATTGATACAGCTTGACTCCTTTCATACATTCGGAATCAGCAAGGCTCAGCTTTACACATAGTTGATTTGCAGTGACAGAGCCCTGCCAGCGGATGTGCGGCGCCCGGCAGGCGCACTGACGATCTGTCAAGTTTATGCGTGTGTGGCATGCCCTGTTACTGTTCAAACCTGCCCAGTCCCGCTCAGTTGCAGGTGTGAGCATGCTTCAGTTTCTCTGTGCTGGTATCTACCGATGGTTGTTCAGACCCGTGTCCTGAGAGGCTGTTGCCTGTCCTGGCCACAGGACATAGGCGGTTCCACGGGTGCCTGCTGCGTGGCCCTGTGCACCGCGCACCCGCACCTCACCGCCACCACATGCGACCTGCCGGCGGTGCGGGACACGGCACAGGCGTACGTGGCACAGCACCACCTGATGCACAGGGTGCAGGTGAGCCAGGAGCAGGGGCTGAGCACCAGGCACCTGCAGCCAACCTCTGGATGGGCTTGCCGCCAAGCTAGTCAGCCTGTGCAAGGCACACATTGGCTTTTGCTTCTTGAGCGCAGCTGTTGCCAGCGTGGCTTTCAAGTAGCGTCCTGAATTACGCCATACGGCCTCCCGGTGGCCTTGCCTTGCATGCTGCTCGGCCGGGGGCAAGGCACATGTTCATTAATTCAGGATTTATGAATGCAGCTGCTGCCAAAACTCCTGCTGGCCCCTTAGTCATCGGACAACCCTCCACCTGTGCGCCCATCAGCACAGCCATCTGCCATCCCTTATTAAGCCCTGATTGCCTAGCAGTGCACATTCAGCTATCCGACAACGCTTCGCTGCCAACGCCTTACGCCTTACATTTGTACGACATACCCATCATAACAGTTGCCAGCCACAGTTCACCTCACTGCCCGGTCGTCTGGCTGCTCGACCCAGCCTTGCCGGGTCTCATGTGCACTCAGGTGCGGGACCTCGACTTCTTCGGCGACGAGCCCTTCCCCGGGGCGGATGTGGTGATCATGGGCATGGTGCTGCACGACTGTGAGGGGGAACGGTGCCTTCTGTATCTTGCAACGGCTACCCTGTAAACCCTGTACACAGTGCTTCTAGTTGTGCAGTGCTTCTAGTTGTGTTGTAACTGTGAGGGAGACGAGGGAACAGGTTTCAAGCACGCTGTACATCCCGTTCCATGTCCTGTGACAGCTTGCATGATGTGAGACACATATGTAAACGTTCGTCTGAGCGCGATCCATCGCACCAACGTGCGTATCACTGCTGTGCCTGTGCAGGGGGGCTGCAGAAGAAGCGGATGCTGATCGCCAAGGTGTGTATGCTGCGTGTGCGCAGCCCACGGACAAGATGCAGTGCTTTCTGTACGTGCATGCCCAGTCTGAAGCCTGCTGGCTCAGCCTGTTGTGCCTCATGCACTGCATGATGGGGTCTGTGTGTTTGACTGACTACGTAACATGAATGGCCGAGGAATGTCACACGGTTTGCATGCAGGCCAAGGCCGCATTGCGACCGGGCGGCGCATTCATTGCTGTTGAAAACTTGGTGGACGACAACCGAGAAGTGGTAAGCAGCACTTGCTGGTTCACCCATACGCTACCTGGTGTGTGTGTGATCACACTTTCAGCACCCATACTGAGCAAGCATTCCAATATTCCAGACGTGCAGAGTTGTTGTGTAGGGTCAACTTGGGGTGGGGCGTGTTGCAGTCCAGGGTTCCATGCTATACAGGCCACAAGCCTCAATTGGCTCCACGTTGCAGTACACATGCCAAGCACGTGTTTCGACATGTATGCATGTGTTTTCAGGCTAGCAGTGCGCTGGCATCCTCCCTCAACATGCTAGTGGAGTTTGGTCATGAAAGTGCCTTTGACTTCAGCTTCAAGGAATTCGACTGCTGGACAAGTGAAGCCGGGTTTACATCAACTCAGTGCATACCCCTGGTTGGCAACTTCTCAGCTGCTGTGGCGTTCGTATGACGTGTGGCATTCTTATTAAAACATTAATGAAACACTGAAAATTCTATTGAAACCAATGAGTCGGAGCTGCCAACATCGACGGAATCAACAAAAATCACCAGCCTCAGTTCTGCTGGCGATTATGAGTTTCCAACGTTACGTGCAATCAAGGGAGGAGTCCTGAAGCCAAAGTTGTCAGCGCCAAGAAGCGCTGCAGTTTATTGTCATCCTTAGCCAACATCTTTAGCCGAACGAAACGCCAACAGAGTGAGCGACACGAGCAACTGGGTGTATCATCACTGCTGATGTATCATACGTTGCACACGCTCTGTTCGCTACTAGGACTACATGCGCCACTTGCATCACTCCTGCACGTGAATGCCCACACGGTGCCAGGCGTTGTTGACCACCCCTCGCAGGTTCCAGATGCCTGCCACGCTGTCAGGCTGGCTGTTATAGGATGAGTCAGTTGCCTTGACCATCAGCTCAACAGGGCCTGTGTGCTGTGCAGGCAGGGGAACCTCAGCCTGCAGCAGAACACGTGCACACCAGGAAAGGCAGCGTGGATATGCAGCCAGAACGCCTTTTTGAGACCAAAGTGCTTCCAGAAGAGAAACAACAGAATAGCAACAGAACAGAACAGAATAACAACAGAAGTATTGACTGCCAGCTGGTCGCTTCACCAAGTTGCCACAAGCAGGACCAGCTTATATGCATGCTGATTTACATATGTTGGGCTGTGCTGCATGCCTGCATATCAACACGCACCTCCCAGAGTGTCCATGCCCAGGCCTTGCCCGTGCGCTGCGACAGCTTCTTCAGCTCCGCGGTCTGCCATGACTTGCCCCCGTCGGCGGACACGTCCACGCGCACCACGTCACGGCCGCCGCCACTGAAGGCGTACCCACGCGCTGAACACACACAAGAAACAAGCAGCATGCCATCATCAGTCGTCACGGGCATAGCCATCTAACAACGATTGATTTCATCACCGTTGGGGTCGTCAGCATGCAGCCGGCCACAGTCCTTCCACACTGAACGCCGGCCTTGGTGTCACATGCCAGCAACACAGCTGGTGAGAGTACCAGGCACCAGTAACCGTATCGCAAACCCACGCCCTTTCTCCTTGACGCAGGCCCGTGCTTCAAAGCACACAACGGCACTTACTGCTGGCCCTTAAACAATCTAGTTTGGATGAGAAGTATGACATTAAGATTTATCCCCTCCCCACGCACACAACATCTGGCTTTTGCCACTCACCTGTGATTTCCTTTGTTCCTTTGGCCACCTTGGTGCCCGGTGTGGGCTCCGTGATGGCCGAGGTGACGGGCGAGTCCTGGATGGCAGGGGCGCTACGGGCGGGCAAACATGCACACGGAACTGTTAGACAGCAGGACAGGTTGGGAACGGATAGACACAAGACATTACTGCTGTGTGGCGAGTTCGTGGTTATGCAGCTGATGGTTGTCGGGCAACAGGTGTGAGTGGTGCCCAGGTAAGAGAAACGTGGCAACAGGTTAGTTTCTGTGGTTGAACCGTGCAGTGCAACCTGGCTGAGTCCAGCCCTGCCATATCGGAACTGCAAATGAGTGGTGCAATGTCACTGCCATTGTGGCTCGCCCTGCCTCCTGGTGAGTACAGCGCCGCCTTGGCCTGGCCCATCACACTCCCACCTGCTCCAGTCCACTGTGTCCCAGTCAGTGCTCGGGCTGAAGGACTTGTAGTCGTGCTGCTGCCAGTGGGAACTGCTCTCCTGCTTGCTGGCAACAACCTTGGCTGCGGGACGGGCATGAAAACACACAAAAGCATTTTGCCGGCATTTTGCCAATGAGCAGTGCCAGGGTGCTCCGTTGTTCTCTATCCATGGCTACCGCAGCCAGCAACGTCCGTTTGAACAAAATGCACTCCGCGCACAGTGCTGCATAACAACAAAACCACCTTAGCAGCCACAAGTGAACAGAATGGCTTTCAGGCGCTTCTGCGCACGGAGCTGCAAAACAGCATGTCCATCATTTTGGCATCTGTCCGACATCATTCTGCCGCATCGCCCGCATCCTACGCCTGCCTGTCTGTCACCCACCCAACCTTCCCCGCTTGCATCACCGGCGCCCATCTTGATCACATCTTTGGCTGTGTGCATCTCTCTCCCTTGCCTTGTTCCCTGCCCCTGGCAGCCCCTGTCCCCACTCACTGAGCCACTTGACGCTGCGGCAGCCGCTGGTGCCGGGCACCACCACCCGCACCGGGTACCCGTGGTCGCGCGGGATTGGGGCACCGTTCATCTCATAAGCCAACAGAACATCCTGCAACGCAAGCAAAACAGGCGCACACACTTGCAGTGTGCATACTTGCACCTGCCAGCATCCAAACAAACATTTCAGACCTCCCCTGTGACAGGGCCTGACTAGCACACCAACATTTTTGCATCAGGCCTTCCTGAACGCACCGGGACCAACATCCTACGCCTCTCCTCTCCTGGGATATGGCCCAACCAGCCATGTCTGCTCAGCACAGGGCACGCGGGCCACAGCCGGTTGGTCCCAGTGCCATCCAGTTGGCTCGCCACATGTGACAGCAAGCAAGGCTTTCCAGCATCTGTCCTAATGGTGGCTCACTGAGGCCCAGCACTTCAACCGTTTCTTTCCATGGACTTTGGAGAGAGATGCTTACAACCAGATAACCTCAGGAAGAACACAGCGACGAATCGCAACAGGCAAGGCAACCGGCCCTGGGGACTCACCCTGTTCCGATCCACCGCCACCTCCACCGGAATGGAAGTGATGTACTCATCGCCCGACAGCGGATCTTTATCCGCCCCCACGAAGTGCACGTGCAGGGCCTCGGGATCCGCATCGTCCACCTGCGGGCGAACCCAGGTGATTCAACAGTCACTTCAACAGCTGAAAAGTTCAAACAGTTTGAGATCTGTACCCCTGATGCAGAGCTGAGTAGTCATGGGACTGAAGATTAGCCCTAAGAATACGTCCAGGTGATAATAGGGGTTGTCGGAATCAGCACCAGCAGTTCTTTGCACAGCGAGTACAGTTGTATGATGATGTGGCACAAGGGAGCAAGGGAGCCAGTGTATATGAGATTAGTAAGATCAAACATATGATGCTAGAGCCACCTTCCGTTCGACATGTCGGACGATACAAATGTACACAAGAAGACACTCACTCAACCAATCACTCACCCCCGCGGCCCGCAGGACGTCCAATAGCTTTACACCGCCCCATGTGGCCGTGCCTATGGCGCCGATGTCCCAGTCCAGACCCTTGACAGGCTTGACGGCCTTCATCTCATTGCGACGGTTACCTGCAGGAGAGAAGGAGGAAGGAGACCCGGCAAAGGGATGGGAGCAATGTGCAGATGGCACAAACAGTCTGGGTTGCAGGGCCCTGTCGACACCATTAACTTGCACACCTTGTCGACACAATCAACTTGCACAGTATCGCCGTGTGTGACGCCCCTGGACGGAACTCCTCAGTCGTGTTGAGCAGGCTCTGAGACCGGGCTCCAGGTCCTCCGCAACTCAGACACGCTTCCTTGCTTTCTTGTTCGGTCGCCCCAGCCGCCACTGCCCCAGTGCCCACTTGCTGCTTCTGGACGCCCCACGGCTCTGGCACAGTTGGTTTTTCTTGTTAAGGAAGCACCTGTAAAGCAAACCCCTGTTGCCCTCCGACCCCTGGGGCCCCACCTGAGCACTGCAGTGTGGCGGACAGCGTGTGCTTCTTGAAGTCCCTCTGCAGCGTGTCCAGGTCCAGCACCAACCGCTTCAGGCCCTCGCCCTCCACCACCAGCTGCCACTGGGAACCGTCAATGTCAGGAGCGGTCATGTGGTTCCTGACAGGAAAGGATACAAATACAGCTGTTATTAACAAGACAAGCACCAAGCTTGGAAATTGGCAGGCATCAAACCAAATTTCAACAGGCACGAATGGCATGTGCATGCACGGCCTGTGTAGGGTCCAGGTCTCTGCACATGGCTGTGGGTTGGCACATGGAGTGGGTTGACCTGAGAAACTTTGGTAGAAGCTGGATGGCTGCCGAGATGCTCGCCCCATCCGCACCTGACGTAGAAGAGGTCAGCAGGGGTGATGAGGTTGGCTGCAAGGAGGAAGCCTGGCGTCTCGGCGTTGCATGGGTTGTTTGACCTGCACATGCAGCAAACAAAGGCCAGGCACAAGCGACGCCTTGTGTCTCGGCAGCTCGTCTTTGGCTGATGTTTGCTGTGGTCAATTGAAATGCTAACTGATGCGGGCGGCGCGGTGTGTCAAATGGGCATCGCAAAACCCTAGGTGTACTGAGCCATGACAGTGCAAAGCCCTGGCATGCAACAGTTCAGGCCTTGCCAGTAGCAGTATCGTCATCTGCACATGCGCACCTTGCAATGAGTGCAGGATTGCGAACTGGCTCGTTTGCCCAGGGGTTGGTTGGGCCCTTGCCTGAAAGCATACAGCCACACACACATAAATGACGGCCAACATTGGATGAATTGCCCCATGTGCTCAACGGCACACACACCGTCACGCATACGTCCCATCTGGACATCCCGCCTGCATGCATTTGGTGCCCACATGCCCATCAACCGTCACGCGTACGTCCCATCTGAACATCCCGCCTGCATGCATCTGGTGCCCACATGCCTACATGCTCTGTAGCATGCTCAAGTGCCCGTGAATGGGTATGTTCTGCACACATGCACATGAGTAGGCTGACCTTCCAGGGCGGGAGCCTTCCTGCCTCCCAGCCACCCGGGCAGCCATGATCCACCGCCGCCGCCACCCATCCCCGGACCGCCCCCCGCCAGCGAGCCTATGCGGTACTCCTTGAGAATGTCTGACACCTCAGCCTTGAGGTGCTGCTGGTACCTGCATGCAACACGATAGGGTGAAGGTGACGACAAGGTTCCAGGTCCAGGTGGCTGAGGCTGGTCTGGCGTCAACAGAGGGTCATTGAAGCTGACCTTCAGTACATCAGCAAGGACCACATCACCGTTCTTGCCAGCTTTGACGCTGCTAAAGCTTTGTGCCAAGGTTGATATGATGAATGTCGCGTAGGGCATTCTATAAACGACTTTGCATAACAGGGAAGTGCTTCTTATAGTCACAGGCTCAACCTGCTGTGATGCAACTGCAACTGCAATTGGCAACTGTGATGGCAAGCCAGATGCAAGAACGCAATGGCATGCCAGGTGCAGGCTGCATACCAGGCAGGCTCAGAAACCAAGCTAAGCATGGAGAACTAGTGACCCCCAGGGTGGCATACGCTTACATGGCCCAAAAGGGGTCCACGGCGCTGCCTGCAGCCATCATGATCTTCTCTGCTCCTCCCGGGTGCATGGCAACAAACTCTGTGATGTCGTATACGCCATCCTGCATGGGTTGCAATGCAAGCTGAGCAGTGATAGCCGGATGAGCAGGCAGGCACACAGGGAATTGCTGTATTTGAAATTTGCCTTGTGGAATGTCAACAACTTGCCCAACCACGGCACATGATTCCTGGCACATGATGCTACTGTGGCTTGCATGCTCTTGATTCGGTGTGTTTGGGGACTGATCGAGCAAGCAAGCAGCTTCATGCCACTGCATCAGTGTTGGTTGGTGCAAACCTTGTATGTCACCCAGATGCCCTGTTCTGGGGTCTTGTGTTTGGCGACGTCCTCCTTTGTGTACACCTTGCCCTTGGCTTCTGCCAGCGAAGGCTGGAATCCCAGGCTATAGCCCGCTGCCGCTGCTGCCAAGCCAGCTCCAGCGAAACCTGCCATTCGCCACATTCTGTTTGACCCATGGCTTTCCCCATGTGGCACCTGCGCGCAGCTACCTGAGCTGGCTCTGAGCTGGCTGGGTTGAACCAGGCTCAGAGCTGCCACGGTCTGTACCGACCAGCACCGCGTCAAGCATCTGGCGCTCTGTTTTAACAGCATGTTCAAACTATGCCCGCGTGTGTTCGCGTGTGTTCGCGTACAGTGCTGTTGATGCAATTACATGGCGCGCCTCTACAGAATAAATATCTAGCACATGGTAGCCATTTCCACCAATTGCCAGGTGGCATCTCACACATAATACCTATGATGACGTAGAGCCATGCCAAGGTCACTCAAGTGTGACAATGTAACTCCCATGCGAAAAGATTTTGACACCCCACTTTGAGCCAGAGCGACGGCACCTGACAGCATCCGCGATACACTCACTTCGTATCAGATCCAGTGGTGGCAACAAGTTGTACCGAGATTCGCTGCAAAATCGCGGAATGAATCTCCGATTGGGCCAGAGGCTGCAGCCAAAAGCAGGTCGACAGTATGTCACTGTTGCTTCCCGAGTTCAGCGTTGCGCCGGGCGTTGTGGCACGGCCTTAGTGGACGAGGCCTCCACCCTGCCAAATGACCCTCTTCAATCGCAGCGTGAGGCCTTGTCCAACCTCTATGCCAACGAAGGCGAGTGGTCTCGTAGTACTTGGCCGCCAAGTTTGGGTGGAGTCGACGTCCGATTTGGGGCTAGGGCTTTCTAGGTATAGCGCCGTCGCGTGTACCTGCATGCTTGTCTGCGTCCGTCTCAGCTAGTGTTACATGCGCATTTGATGGCTGCATGCAGGCGCTGAAGAGCCTAACACTTTTGTGCTCCCACCAGCCCAAGAAACACTGGTAGCCCCACCACCGCCCAAGCAGGGTGATGTGGTCTGGGGGACCGTCATTTTTGCCAACCACAGAGGGGCGCGTGTACAGTTGACAGACCATGAAAACATCATTGGGTGAGTGGAATCAAACCAAGCGCCGTCTAACGTTGAGTTTAAAGTGTTGCAATAAACGATGCCGTTGTCTGCATCTCAGACCATGAAGTCCTGCTGTACCTGCTCCCAGGTATCTGCCGGAGACCAACTATCCAGTGCAGCTTCCATTCCGGGTACCAGACCGACCAAGGCGCACAGGCCCAGCGCACGGGGACCATGATCGCCAACAGCAAGACATCAGTACAGAGGCGAGCCAGCCTGCCACTCCAGCCACCCCTGAGGATACAACCACAACCAACCCATCAGCTGATGTGAAGCAGGGGCCTGCCAAGGCCAAAACAGCAGTCAAGCGGCGCATCACTAAGCAGCCGGGCTCTCAGGCTGATGCAGACGTCTGGAAAATGCCTGTGGGCACCACACGTCCCTTCGTAGTGGTGGCCTACCACCAAAACCAGGCTGGACCGCTACTGTCCGCACTGGGGGCTGACCAGAGGCTCATGTTGACACGCATGCAGCAAATTCAGCAAATGCTACAAAGGGTGAGGATGGATTGGTGACGGTTGCGCAGATATGCTGGAGATTAAGTACTGAATGGAACTGCTGACAGCAACAGCAACTGAATGGAGGAAGTTATGATACTTTGATTTACTTTCCGATGGTACAATAGCGTCCGGTGGTGGTATCCGGTGATGCTATGGGTTTCAGGACGACTGGTCAGGGCGTTGCTTGCTCCCCAAAGGCTCCATGGCAAGAGCAGCAATGTTTGCGGCAGTGAGTTTCTGACTTTTCACATGTGTGTTTGCATGCAGGAAGAACAAACAGTGCGGGCGACAGTGACTGGCTTCAACAATGGTGGTTGCCTGTGCAGCGTGTTGGGGCTGTACGGCCAGGCCTTCCTGCCCTTCAGCCATCTGCAGCACTCGCCACAGAACGGCGACCGCTACTGGAACGCACGGGTTAGTGCAGGGTTGTCTGCAGGAGGCTAGATTGCCTGCGGAATGCAGCGGAAATTGGCTGTACGCCTGGAACTGTAAATGGCTGTAAAAAAAATGGTGCCTATGAATGCGAGCAACAGACAGCAACAAAGTCGCAAAAGAGCTCATTATTTCAACGAAACAAGCATACTGGCGTCTTCACTTGCCATTCCTGTTGCACTGCATTGCAGAATGCCGATGTGCTTATTGGTTGTGAGCTCGATGTGGCCATGGTCGAGGTCATACCCGAAAACCTCAAGGTTGGTGGGAAGACCTGAGAAGAGAGATGCGTTGGACCGCAAGAGGCAATCAATGGTCCGGTCTTGCAGTCCCCTGCTAGAAAAGTATTTGAACTGGAGCCCGCGCCACAGTGAGAGTAAAGGTGTCAGTCTTTGGGGAGGCTTCTGACCACGCTACGAACTTGCATTTCCTTCTATGCGATGCATGGACGCTGTCACTGTTCTTACAGCGGGCAATTGCCTGTCAATACCCAGCCAGCATGAGCTTCACCACATGGCTAGCCGTTCATGTGTGTGGTGCACGTCCTGGTGTGATAACACGAGCAGGCTGGATAGAAAGCAGGCTGGTTTTAATTCCAGCAGCAACACGCCATGTTTTGTGTGTTTGCACAGGTCGTGGTGAGCGAGCGTGTCGGCTCCGAGTGGCGGACGAACAAGGTGCTGGTCCTTGGCAATGCCTTGGAAGGCACTGTGAGCAAGGTGGGAAGGGGCAGCCTGGTAAAGACCTGACAAATACACAGGCCAGCCTGGCAACGACTTCTTCCTGAATTCCCATGCTTGCAGCTCTTTCACCAACGCCAATGCAGCAGCCTGGTACTCGTGACCCAGTTGGTTTTCTAGTGGGTTTGCCTGGTATCTCAGTTTGGAGACTCCTCCTGCCCACGCAGGCCACACGCTCCGTTACCAAGTTGTTGCAATCACTTTCGGCCCTCAGTATGGGATCAGTCGTACGCTGTCAAGATATGCCAACAGTTGCCACTCTGGCAGTTCTCCTGGTTCTGCATGTTGCGTGCCCATGTGTACGTGTCTGTAGGTGTTCCGGAATTACATGACGGTGAAGTTGCATGCACTGCCTGGGAGGCACGCCAACGTGCAGCGGCAGCGCATGACACGTATGGCCAGGACACCGTCCTGTGAGGTGGGCGCACAGGCAATGCGCACAGGCAAACCACAGCCATATCTGAATGAGACATTAAGGCCAGCGCATGATGAGCGAAATCTTGCACTGGCTTTCAGCTGTCAGCCGGCTGCACTAGCTTGCACTGGCTCCTCCGCAACCATGACTTCTGCCTAGCTGGCTGCTGCACTACTATTAGCGGGCGTGGGTGCAGCTGGTGCACCCCTGGTTATTGCCACATGGCCTCCATTCACTGAGCTTCCTGTGAAACAGCCCTTTCCACAGCTATTTCAAAGCAACAGCTGGCCGTGACATGATGGAAAGTACGTTGTCCGTGTGCCCTGATGGCGTGCAAGTCTTGTGCTGATGCGCGTACAGACAGCATTCTTATGTGTTGTGTGCTGCTTGTGGCCACAGGAAGTGTTCATGCCAGGTGACAGGGTGGTTGGGCTACTCTCCACCAAGGAAGTCCAGGATACACGGTTTAGGCTGGAGCTGAGTCTCATGGAACTGGAGACTCAGGTGAGAAATTCTGCTTCAACCGCAGGCCTGAGTTGCGGATATTTGAACAGGGCAGATTGCAAGGCTTATCAGGAGTGTGGCAATTGTCAGCATCATGTTTGTTGATGCCTCACACAAAATGTTCAGCCAGGCACGCGTGCAGTTCTGCACGTGCCTGGCTAGGGTGTAGGCGCATGCCCTAGGACTAGCCGGAGGCTTGGCTGATGCGCGTTCAGTTTGGCCATGATGCGCCTGAACATGGATTTGAGCACATGCAAATCCTTCTTGTTTGCAAACATATCTGTCGTTGGTGTGTCCTGCAGGATGGCGACATGCTGCAGCCCGAGCGCAGGGCGCAATGCTTTGCCCAGGCGCAGGCCTACATCACTCAATAAAGGAGCACGGCCGTCCAGTTTAAAAAAAGAAGTTTGCCAGTTCTGGGACAATTTGATAGGTTCATACGGTGACTGTTCGTGTGTCCTGTTGTATTAAATGATGGAAGTATTTTGAGTTACTTACCCTTTCTCTTGATTATTATACTGGATGTTGTTCTTGAGTTACCTTCGTAGCGTGCATATGCATACCCACCTTCAGCAGTATGCAATTGCAATCGTGGCAATTGCCGCCGTGTATCTTAGTCCGGGTTTACCGATGTACACTGGCAGTCTTGTTTAGGAGCTGGTATGATCATATGCTGTGGTGGCTGTCACTGCGGCTGGTACCGCATCGGATAACTTGCCTCTCAATTGAGAGCTATCTGGCCAGTGGCTTACGAATGTACAGTTCTGTTAGCAATCATGCTGTTTTTGCTGCTGCTGGCACTCAGCAGCGGCTGTCGCTGGTCTTGCGAGTTCACCTTCGTAAGCGAAGTAATGGAAGGTTGAAATAGATACAGACTAGACTGTATACCTGTAACCGCCACAATCTCCTGGAATGACACCGGCTGGCTGGTCCGTCCTTTGTACTTTGTATGCACGATGATTGGGTGTGCAAAAGAGTGGGCAACATGTCGAGTGAATGCTTACCAAAGAGGTGATAATCGACTGAGAGGCAGTCAAAGCACTGGCTCTGATACATTCACATGAATGTTGATCACCGTGACACTCAGCCTCTTCCGTCATCACCTCCAGCTGGAGCATGCATGAGGCGGGCAAGACCAAGGGTCCATTCATGGCACACATGGCTGACTTGATCATGTACAGCTATAACAGCTTGGAATTCTCTACAGCGGCAGTTGGTTTCTATCGGCTGGCTCTCTGTTTCCCGTCTTGTGCTGTTTGCTTGGTGGTGCCTTCCAGCCATGTTTGCCTGCCAGTGGTTCCTAGGTGACTGACTTGACTGAGATGTCTGTAAGGTAATCTGGCCCAGACACCCCATCGTTTTGCGATTTTGGTGAATTTGGAAGTGGCCGGTCAGAAGTGGCACTGTACGGTCCACCAAAATACAAAGTGTACAATTCAAAGTGTAGAGGCCCTCGGACACACGCACAAAATGAAGTTAGGGTTGCTGCACTCAAACAAACGCATCACAACTGAGAATCACACACAGTTGGTGAAACCAACCAAGCTGAAGCACAGAGGTTTACAGTGGACACAACCCTGTGAACACCGCAGTGTGCAACATCACGGGTGTTCTTCAGCCACAAAGTTGTGCAGCCAACTGGGCAGCATGCGCTGCTGGCAGCCGCCCTGGTGGCCCCAGGCCAGGCCCCCGGTAGTCCTGGGGCCTAGCCGCGAGCTGCAAGGCCGCCACAGCCACCTGCCTGTAAGTCAGTGGGTCCTGTGCACACGCCTTGTTGAGCTCTGCGCCTAGGGCCTGGGCAGCTGCTGTGCAACTCTGCGCAAGCGGGTGCATCAGTTGAGCCGGACCAGCATCGTCAGCTGCTGCTGCCTGGTCCTGCCGTCCAACCTTGAACTTGAGCGAGTAAGTGTCATGTGCCACATGCATTGACAACCTGTCGCCGGGGTGGACGTGTAATGCTTCGAGGCCCAGCCGCTGCACAGCCACCTGCAGGGCAGGTGATGCATGCGCAAGCCTATACACCCTTACAATCTGACACGTGCATGCACTGTCTGACCTCCATGCAGAAGTGCTCACTTGGTAGACATGTGAGCAATCGTCTGAACGAATCACCAGCCTGAGCATCTGTAAGTGGCCCATACTGTACATGTGAATGCTTACGCAGTTTGCAACCGCCGCGCAGGAGTGCTTCAGTCAACACACACGTGCATTGAATCATCTTTCCGATCAACCTTGACGCTCACCTGCTGGCTTGTTGACGTGCCCTGGGTTGGCCCACCTCCCAGCGCAGACGTCCCCATGTCAAGCTCATGCCAGAACGCGATGGCATTCACCAGCCCACTAGCAGTGGTGGTGACGTCCACATCGCATGCCTCTGGCTGGGCGTGAAGCTCATGAGCTGCATGCATAGGGCACACGTAGTACATGTTCACCAACTGCTGTGGCGGATGGACATATTACCATGCTGTCTCCCTGATGGAAGACAGAGAAGTTCATTCTCTGTCCGACGTTGCGTGCCCACCTTGAGAAAAGTCAAAGCACATGCCAAGGACCGCGTCACTCATGGGCTTCCAAAGCCCTGCTGGGCTGTTGACCCATGCATCTGTAGCTGTGCGCTCCATGCCAGCAGCCACTGCCCCCTGGCTGAAGCTTGCCAGAGGGCGAAGGTTCAGGGCCGCGTAATCATCAGAACCGCTTTCAAGGCTGGTGAGTGCTGTGGTGTACAAAGGTAGGCCAAAGAGGGCGTTGGGCTCCAGATCGGCCACAGTAGGTCCTAAGCAAATCAGTTGAAACATCACCTGAGTGAAGGGAAGAGATTGGTCGGGTGAGAGTAGTTCGAGCGGTTTGCTGTAGGGAGCAAGTACACCCCCGTGCAAAGTGGCATGCATGTTGCAAGGGTCGTCAAAGCCTGGTTTGTGCCACGCAGCTTGCAATCAACAGGCTCAAATGATTGGGCCTGCTCTTTTGCTGGCCTGTGTTGCTTTTCTGATCATTGAAGGTGAATATGAGTCACAAAACACGACATGCATTACTCCGACATGCACTTCACCCCACCTTTACCATGTGTACCCCTTACACATATCCCTTACTCACCCTTGCAGCACTTGGAATGATGGTGGCGGTAGGTGAGATGAGTCCTGCTGACCGGCCCAGTGTCAGGCAGCGCAGCACACCCTCGCCTAACAAGCCGCTATCAAGGCTCTGCAACAAGGCAAAGGATACACGCAAAGTCGCAGGCCATTAAAATAGTCACAATTTCATGCCAGGCAAACAAGATTGCAATAAAAGATGTGCTGTCCTCTGCTCTAGGTTACAGGCTGTCATCAGGTTCACGGCTGGACACTACTCAGCGTCTGATGTTAGCCTGTTCCAAATGAATAATTCAGGCACTTGCCTGCAAGATGACAACGTCTGCCCCTTGTCCCTGCAGCGCTGTTACGTCCTCAGTCACAGACATGTTTCCACGCCCTGCGGTCAGTAACCTCGATGCCAGGCCGGACAGGCTGTGGGGCAGGACGCATGTGCGTGTGGCGAGGGCGGGGTTGCAGGAGAGGACAGCGTGAAGCAGGGAGGCAACTGCCCGACGTGGCTCCATGGCATAGACGTGCGTGACATCGTCGCACCTATGCACTCAAGCATTGTGGCATCAAACAGTCAGGCAAGGATGCAACAGCAGCCCACATGCACTGACGGGTATCACTTTACATTTGGCGTCAGCCCGTGTAACAGCAGCCCTACCCTACCCTAAGCAGCCCTAAGCAAACAAGTTCGCAAGTTGGCACTCTCCTTACATCGCCCAGAACCCTCATGCACATAAGCCGTGGAGCGCTCATTTGTCTGCAACGTCAGTACATGGGCCGCTCAGGATCGACAACACTACAGGGCCACGCCTTGCCTCCTGATGTGTCACAGGGCGTGCTGAGGTGAAAATCTCTTCATTGGCCTGGTCAAGCACTGAGTTGCATTGAGACAACAGTGTCGGTTTGCAGACCATCTTGGAGTTGGTCTGACAACAGATTTGACTTCATCTGAACGCACACGTGGTCTCCTTCGGATTGCTGTGCGAGAATTGTTGAGTGGAGCATACGCCAGACAGATCAACACCAAGCCGAAGCACGTCTTGCAATTTCATCGTGCAAAGCGCAAGATCGCGAAACCCCACAAGCACATTAAGGGCAAGCCCCAGCCTTGCGACAGATTCTCATCATGTTGGCTTCTCGCTTGTTGCATGCGAGTGGCGTGCAAGTCCAACAGGGATTGAAAAGGCTTGGTGTCACGATTGGGCCCCGCCCCGTTATCTCTGACCGTCGTCTCAGCGTATCCGCAGCTGCTTTTGAGGGCGAGGCCCCTCAAACAAGGACCTTCACACAGTTTTCTGTCTACAAGGTACAATCCCGATCTTTTAGCGCACGTCAGAAAGCGCGCGCATGCTGCAGCTAACCAGTCGCTGCCCATGCATCTGCAGGGCAAGGGTGCGGTGGCTTTCAAGCCAATCGTGCCCACATTTCGTCAGAACAACATACGCCCGGACAGCCCTGAGAGCTACACTGGCTTTCAAGTAGACAGGGAGGGTGTACTGCTCCTCGAGTTTGCAAACGTTCTACCAAGCCAGGTGGGCAAAGAAATGCAAGCTTCGTCCGTCTCCATGCAGGCAATACACACGCATGCAGATCTGCCGAAGCCTGCCTGGCACCCATGTCCGGTTTGCAGGGCAACCAGTCTGGATACGGCAACCGGAACTACGACTGGAGCAAGAAGGTCACGTTTGCTCTCAAGGTGTGGAGAATGGTGCATGGGTGTCACACTGGGTCTTCTGTTCGACAACTGTGAATAGCTATGTGCTTCTTCTTATTAGCTTTCCAGTGGGCTACTGGCATGTTTCATTTCCTGTGCTTGCTACTGCGAAACATGAGCTCTTTTGCTGTTTCTGATACAGGATTTTGCTGTTTCGCCAGTTAAATCCTGCTACAAATGCTGATATGGATACACATCTGCGCAGGCTGTTGAGCTGGCCTCCTTGACTGACCTTGACAATGTTCCAGCCCAGCCCAACGCTGAGTTGCCAAGCGTCAACTTTTTCCATGATCCAAACAAGGGAAGCAACAATGTAAGTGTGTGGGCTGGTGTACCATGCTTCCTGGTCTTGAAAAACACGATGATGCTGATGAACGCAATGGTGGAACATGTCAATGGCCAAATCAGACAAAATCCGACCTGCGGGCTGTGCATCATGATCTGTTGGCATGGATTGAGGGCCTGCTAAACAGCTTGTTAATGCAGGAGAGCATTTCCAATTCTCCAGTTCACTGTTTTTGCAGTGTCATGCACTTAACTGCAGTTTGCTTGTTCCAATGTGGTGGACATGGCTGCAGTCATAAGCGGTCATGGGTTGAGCAGTTCGTTTTGCATGCACTCACGATAGTCATGCTGAGCCTGTGCCCATTAAGTGACCCGTGTGCAGCCCAATGCCGTGAAGACCAGCAAGAGCCTCAAGCTTTCAGTCAACCCTAATTTCGACGGCTATATGCTGTCAATCAATCAGACACTGGGCACAGCAAGGACGAATGTGGCAGTGCCGCTTACACGTGCTGAATTCGTGGTGAGTGTATCCAAGTTTCAAGGTTTGGAGGCAGGGTGGACAATTTGGGCAAGGCAGGGAAACTGAGGAAACGTGCTGATTTGGTAGGTGGGCTGTGCCACAGTGCCCCAGAGATTGAGAGATTGGCTCAGGCAGGCAGGGGATACCAGGCAAGCACAGTTGTGGTTCAGTGTGGGCTGCCTGGCAGCTATGTGTGGGCCAGCCGGGCAGTGACGCTGGCATTGCCAGGACAGGGGCACCTAATGCTTGCAGTGCTCACATCGCGCTGTGCAGGTGCTGAAGCACCTCGCATCCTACCTCATGCCCCGGCTGTTCGGATTCGACATGCTGTTTGAGGGCGCGGGGGCAATTCCTGCCAACATGGCGCAAGGCTCGCCCCCACCGCAGTGAGCTCGTCGCCCTGCCACGCCTCTTTCACGACTCTGTGCAATGCGTCCACATAATCAGTTCAAGCGATGCGAAAGAGTCATCCCACACTTGCCTTCGCCTTGTGTTGGTAAGCAACTGCTCTGATGCAGTGTAACGTTGGGCATGTTTGGGAAGCTGTGCCCGGATATCGGAAGCCGCAGACGTTGAGAAATGAGCAAGGCAAGCGCTCACGCCTTAACCGCACATATGCTGTGACAGTCACGACCTTCATATCTTCTAATGTTCAGCCTATGCCCACACCTGCCTTCGCTTTGAAGATATGATACCGTTGGAAACTCGTGAGTTTGGTGTTGATGCCTGGATTTGGAACATCATGAACATCCCTCGACCTTTGGAACATCCCTCGACCACTCGTGTGCGGCAGAGGCTGCTACAGAGGGTTTGAGACTTCCTTTTGTTCGATATGCAAATGCTGAGATCTAATTGTTCCATTTCGCAGCTTGAAAGCATGCTCCAAAGTGAAATCGAGGCACACATGAGGAATGTACCCACGTTGAAGAGAGTCTCTTAAGCTTTTGAAAGGGCCACAAGTGGAGATCAGATAAACGATTCATTGCCAGGATGAGTCAGGTGCACGTTTGGATGCTCGCTGCTGGGTGCTGACTGTGTACTGCTGTTCAGCTGCCTGATCCAGTCACGCAGTGGACTGATACTACTCATGTCTATGCCTGTGTTGTCACGGCTAACTGTGGCTGCATGACAGCCGATGTGTTGCTAAGCTCTCCCTTGGGTTTTGCGCGTGTTTGTGACGTATTGCCAACACAGCCAGAAGGACATGAAGAAGAACACAGTCAGGAAAAAATGCCTGTCGCACTGTATTGGCATTGCACAACCTGGGTGGTGCAATGCCAAGAGCACGTGCCTGCCTCCCCCTTGGGATTTGTTGCTATCGATGATATCTGCCAGTCAAATCGGCAAACAGAGCATTCTGACAAATGGTCATCATAGACCATGAATGCAAACTGACGTCAGACTGCAATGGTGTTCCACGCTGCATCTCACCTGGCTGCCATCATGGCCACAAGGCCTGCTCCCGCACCCAGATCCAGTACAACAACGCCATCCCGATCCTTGATGGCAGAGGCCTGATGGGACACTGCATGCCTGCACACATACACACAGGTTCAAGGGAGAGGCTTGAACGCCACACAAGGCAAGGCCTTTGCTGTACGCAGTCCAAAGCGTCAGTCCTGAGCAAGCAGGCTTCTCTGATTTCCTGAGTATCCGGTGTACCTGAATGCCTGATCGTAGGCATTGTTGCGTGAGTCATCCGTGAGCATATCCACATGCCATGAGGGCAGCAGAAGGTCACGTGGCGTTGAGGGGCTTGCGGGCAAGCGAGTCACATGCACAGCACATGGCTCCACAATCACAGCTAACTCAACCTGAACGTCACGAAGCATTTACAAGGTGCCAACGTGACGCAAACCGCAAATAAATATGCACTGGTACTCTGAGCTCTCACATCAGTTCACAGGCCAACCTGCTGCAGCCACCGGTGATTGCAAGCTGGCTCAGCCGCCAAGGGCAGCCATGGTTGCTGATCAGCTTGACCAAACCCACCGATTGCTCTCAGTAAACGAAGATTGATCATCTCAACCAAGCATTGTGTCATCAAATGCAGCTGTCAATTGAATGACGCATCATGGCCTGCTGAGACAAAACGTGGCTGCCCTACTTTTGCCCAAGGCCGTCCAAGAGAACTCTGTAGGCCGTCCAAGAGAGACATGACACACGTCACACCTGCTGGCCCATGGAAACATGGAAGGGATCCAGGTACAGAGCGCCTTGGGGAAGCGAGGATTGCCACAGGACTGACGGCTTTACCACACATGCTCCAGCGGAACCAGCGGCAGTCTTGTTATCACTATCGTCACAATGGCCGGGACCAGCGCTACAACTGTCAGCAGCAGCAGCAGCAGCCCCATTACCGTGACTGACGTTGTTGCTGGGCGCTGCTTGGTGTGCAGCATGTGATGCTGTGTGCTGAGACATGGCGATGGTTCCTGATCTGGTATCCCACACCATTGGTCCTACGGCCGCCCCAAAGTGCAGCACTGGCCACGTGTGCAGCGTGTTGCACACGCCGCCTGCACATGCACTGAGGCTCACATGCTGCGCCTGGGTGGGCAGGGGTGACACATCTGCATGGTCACTGGCGGCAGCACCGTGAGCTGCCACCAAACCCTGTGCCAGTGTTGTCAGATGGATGGTTGCTAGGAGGGCTGGTGCGGACAGGGCCTGGTGTGGGGTACTGCGCAGCAGGGGCCAAAAGGCAGGCAACACAAGGAAGTCAGCAAAGGTTTTGACGGCTTGCCTCACCATCCACGGCCATACCCAGGTTTTGATGGCTTGCCTCACCATCCGCGGCCATTCCTAGTTTTACCAGTTGATGACTGCATTTCTTGTCAACAAATTGCACTTGAGGGATAACGTACTGAGTCCAGAACGTTCGCTGCACGCCACTGCCCACTCACCTGGCAAGGCATGCGGGTCGCAGTCCCGGGTACCAGCGTGCACTGTTGACACGTGACATGTCTAAGCCCTGGACCATGCCCACGTGCCTCTCCTGGGACAGCTGCCCCATGAGTTGCACACACTCGGGCAGGACCCGGACACCAGGGGCCAGCAAGCCTCGGGCAGCAGCCACCTCAAGGTCTGGGACCAGGCCCTTGTTGCTCAAGATACTGCATTGTGCACGCCATGCACAAACATACTCCAGATAGCATCAAAGGCAGTGAGCATGGTGCTGAGGCTGATGGGGTGTAAGCTCATATACGCAGCTTCCAGATGTGAGCTCTCCGAGCACTGAGCCAAGGCTTGCTTTGGATGCGATGCCTAAACATCTGCAGTTGCCCTTTGAACCTGCCAACCTGTGATCGAAGTTGTCAGAGACCACTATGCTGACTGCGTTGCCTAGAAGTCGGCACGTCTCGTGTCCTGTGCGCAGCCACAAACAATGATGAGGC
The DNA here is from genome assembly GCA_004335635.1 of Chloromonas sp. AAM2. Lineage (NCBI taxonomy): Eukaryota > Viridiplantae > Chlorophyta > Chlorophyceae > Chlamydomonadales > Chlamydomonadaceae > Chloromonas > Chloromonas sp. AAM2. Next base: position 29,541 of record QAXH01004073.1, on the reverse strand, counting down.
TTGAGAAATCAGGTGTGTATCGTCACTGCATCACGGGCATGACTGGCAGCGAAAGGCGCTATGACATGCGATATAGACAGGCAGCACTCAATGTGGCGAGCTCACATCGGTGCCGACTCACGGATGTCTTTGGAAGTGTAGCTATCTCCATCAGGAAAAACACTCGGCACAGCCAGAGAGCACGCACACAGGGGGGTTGCAGCCAGCTGGATGGCTTCCCAGTTGGGTAGATGCCTGTTGGCATCCAACAAGGTGCGTGCGGCGTGGTAACCCAGGTTAGTGCTGCACACAACCGTGGCGTACTGCGCCCCTGCAGCTGCTGACAGCAGTGCCCACACAGGCGCGCCAGGGCCCAGGCACAGCACGTGCACATCTGCAAGGAAATCATGCGAACGCAATGAAGCGTCACTGTGCCTGGCTGCATGCTGATGAAAACCGAAACTCGGGATGCAGCTCCAATCCGCAACGACTCGAGACTGTAACATTGGCATGGGTGTCAAGTGCAAAACTCAAGGGAACCTCTTGTGCGAATTTGAATCTGGCTTCAACATTACATGGTCACCACTCGCGACGTGCGAACACTAACCTTGCGTCTGGCCTCCAATCAGGGCCTGCCGTATGGCACCAGCATAGGCGTGCAAGCGCGCTTCGTCGCGCAGCACTGCAAGTAACTCGCTCGGCGCAGCGACCTCCTCAGACATGTGGCAAAGCCTTGCCAACAGATTCTGCATTGATGCATCTCCGCCGCCGACGGTCGTTCCAGAAGAGCATGCGGGTGTTGGCGGGGCGTCAGTATCGGTGCCCACTGTAGCGTCCAATGGCGTGTTGGCCTTTGATGTCGCTCCGCCTGCCGAAAGAGATGAAGCGCTGGCTTGTGCTGGTACCGCTGGTGGCCAACGCATCTCAGCGAGCCAAGTGGGCCGCCACTCCCAGTCGCGAGGTTCCCACTCGCCAGGCGCTGCCATGCTGTTGGACAGCTGATGCTGGAGGTCAGCTTCCAACGCAGCCTGCGCAAGGAATCGAGCACGCAAGTGCTGTTGACCGTTCGTTCTTCACGCTGGCGTCATATAGGGGTAGCGCTATCGCATCCTTCCAGTGCGTGAACTCAACAGCTCCCGATTCTGTAGCAACGAAAACGCACCTGCTGCGCATGCTGCATTGAAGTCGCCAGGCTGCTGGCCAGTATCTGTCGTTGACATCGCTGACTCATCTGCTGCTGAGTATGTGCCTCGTTGCACAGCGCTACCAGATGCAGTATGTCCTGCAAGTACGGCCACAAAGTGGTTGGTTCGCCGTTGCCATGTGCGTGTGGTGTGTTGCTGTCTTTCGTGCTCAGACTTGTGCAGCTTGATTTTGCTCTGTCGTTCCTCTTGCGGATGCAAGTCCACGCTACTTCCATATCTTGTCCCAGGCCATACCTTGTCACCTGGAGCGTGTTGCAGGCCTGCTGCACACACTGCTGCAGCATCCTGCCATGCATGCAGGTCCATGCATGCTGCTGCAAGGCGCATGTAGCCTTTCGCCCACTGGGGTGCAACCTGAGCATGTGCACATAGCCATTGTCAGCTTTATGCAAATGCAGAACAAACGCTGCAGTTGCGCTTGCATGTGCTGACACATGAGCTCTACTTGCTCTACCTGGACACATTTCAAAGCGTCCTGAGCCGATGCATGGGCTCGGCCTGACAGCTTCAGCGCATGAGAACGGTTACTGAGCGCGGCATGGTCATGTGGTTGGATATCAAGGGCTTGAGAGTAGAAGTCGATAGCGTCTGCGACCACATGTCACGGTGTTTGATCGTCAAGAGCGTGAAGTGGCAAGGAGCAAAGAGGGGCACAACGGACCGTCCAAGACCAGCCACTACAAGGAAGCGTGGTATGCAAGCGACCCACGGCACACCTTCGATTCGGCTTTGCTTCAACAGCTCGTTACCCTGCATTCGCAACGTCACGGCGCGATGCATCGCGTTGCTGGTGGGCGGGCCCATCGGACAGCTTACAGGCGACTGACGCGAAAGGCCTGAACGGCGCCCGTGACAGACGGTAGTTCGTCCTACGTACCCCTGTTCCAAGACGACTCGTCGTCTTTACATTGGACGTGGCGCACGTTACAACATGCCCATCGGCATCGTTTCGCCACCATCACCAGCCATAACCTGTCAGCCGGGCTCTCGTTCAACAGTTTGGTGATTACGCACTGGGCCAACTCGTGGTGGACCTGACAAAAACTGGTCTCTTGACAGGACTTGGACCTGACTTGACAAGAAACTTGGACGTGACGAACGCGTAGTCATCCCTAGGATTGTCGCCAAATTGCTACTCAGGAGCATACCCCAGTCCAACACAAAGCCGGAGCACAATTTGCAGATTCATCGTGCAAAACGCAAGATTGCGAAACCAAGAAGCACACTGCGGAAAAGCCACAGTCTTGCGACAGGTTGTCATCTTTATGACTTCTTGCTTGATGCCAGCGAGTGTCGTGCAAATACACCAGGGATTGAAAACGCTTGCCGTAAGCATCGCGCCCCAGCTCATCAACTTCGTTGGGCGTCGCCTCAGCATATCCGCAGCTGCTTATGATGGTGAAGGCCTCCCAACAATGACCTTCGTACAGTTTGCTGTCTACAAGGTACAATCCCGATCTTTCAGCGCTCGTCAGAAAGCGCGCGCATGCTGCAGCTACCCAGTCGCTGCCCATGCATCTGCAGGGCAAGGGTGCGGTGGCTTTCAAGCCAATCGTGCCCACATTTCGCCAGAACAACATACCCGGACAGCCCTGAGAGCTACACTGGCTTTCAAGTAGAAAGGGAGGGTGTACTGCTCCTCGAGTTTGCAAACGTTCTACAAAGCCAGGTGGGCAAAGAAATGCAAGCTTCGTCCGTCTCCGTGCAGGCAATACACACGCATGCAGATTTGCCAAAGCCTGCCTGGCACCCGTGTTCAATTTGCAGGGCAACCAGTCTGGATACGGCAACCGGAACTACGACTGGAGCAAGAAGGTCACGTTTGCTCTCAAGGTGTGCACATCTCTGAACAGCTGTGCCATGGCCACAAGTCTTTCCAGTGGACTAGAAAAAACAAAGTTTGCCAGTTCTGGGACAATTTCGTTGTGTTGAGTGTTGCGTGTTGCGGATTATAAGAATTCCGTCCATAGGTTTTTAGGTGGTGAATTTGCACACACCTGATGTTTAACTGGTGTCATCTGCCACTGGCATGTGTTGCTGGTGCTGGGATATGTTGGTAGGCGGTGACGTCTGCCAATGCTAGGACGGGCAGTGAGGGTGGTGGCAGATGACCAGATATTTAGAACACAGTGTCCCACACACACAGGACCCGTGACGGTGACACGCATGTAAACTTACAGACATGCAGACCCAGGCACACTCAACCGCACATTTTCATCTTGATGCATTTGTCTTGTTACAAGAAGACCAGCTACAAGAAGACCATCCAGGCCCATGCATAAACCCTGTGGACTCCTGGCACACAACGCCTACAGGGAGGCCGGGAGAAGTTCTGGGCGTGAGCATCATGGCAAAGCTCGTGCTGTGCAAGCCAGCCGCCAGAGGACAGAGGCGGCCATTGCAATACAAAGGGCATGGCGTGCCAAGCATTTGACTTTCACTCATTCTGATGTGCCATCCATGGAGGGGGCAGTCAGCAATCATAAGTTTGCATTCGGCACCTACGAAAAGAGCCTGGATGATATTGCGAGCAACATGTGTGCTGCCTCTGCATCATCAAATGATCAAATGGTTGAACCATGCCTGGCAGGCATTCACAGCACATCAAGGGGAGCACTGCTCATGAAACATATGGAAAACATGGTGAGGGCTCAGGTGACAGCCACTGGACCCGTGAAACTGCGTGTGATGGGCGTAGCAATGTATGGCAAGGTGCTCTGTGGTGATGCTGATGAGGGTGGTGTTGATCAATATACAGGTCAGACGGGTCACACACCCGTTTGTCTTTTGACGCTGTAGTTCCTGTCTAGTCCTGGTTTGCTGTCCCAGAAGTGGCAGTGCACCGTCTACCACAACACGTGATGGTCACCCCACGGTTCACCCTGGATGTGATTGACACACACACACACACACACACACACTTACAAACACTCATACACATGTTTTTGCTGACACACACCGGTTCTAGCGTCAGTCCCAGGAATTGTCCCAAAAATGGCAAACTTCTTTTTTTGTGCTTCCTTTTTTTGTTTCTTGTGCTGTTTACTGTGACTATCTTTGGACACTGCTCAGCCTGCATGGTGCGGCTGATTTGATACTGGCATCTTCCTATGAGCACTTGCTGTGTTGCCAGTTGACTCCTGCTAAAGGTATCCATGCTGGCATGCATACACATCAATGCAACCTCGAACGCCTACATGTGCATGTGCAGGCTGTTGAGCTGGCCTCCTTGAATGATTTTGACAGTATCCACATCCAGCCCAACGCAGAGTTGCCATTCGTCAACTTCTACCATGACCAAAACAAGGGAAGCAACAATGTAAGTGTGCTGGCTGATGTGCCATGCTCCCCGTCCTGGAAAACCCCAAAGGGCTTCATCTTGTCGGGGATTTGTCACAGCGGTTGGGCTCGGGGTTTTTTCACAGCGGTTGGGCTCGGGGTTGCACAGCATGATCTGTTGGCAGATTGAGGACAAAATGGCCTGCTAAGCATTGTGATGCGTAAAGGCACGCAGGCATTCCAATTCCAACTGCTCTGTTGCCGCAGAGTCATCCTTGCCCTCCACTGCAGTTTGCTCATTTTAGTGTAGCAGGCATAGCACTAAATAGATCCAATGTGGCAGACATGGCTGCACTCATTAGCGGTCGAGGTGTAAGCATTTTGATTTTCCAGCACTCACGACAGGCACGCTGAGCCTGTGCCCATTAAGTGACCCGTGTGCAGCCCAATGCCGTGAAGACCAGCAAGAGCCTCAAGCTTTCAGTCAACCCTAATTTCGACGGCTATATGCTGTCAATCAATTAGACACTGGGCACAGCAAGGACGAATGTGGCAGTGCCGCTTACACATGCTGAATTCATGGTGAGTGTATAGGTTCAAGGTTTGAAGGAGCTCAGACAGTTCGACCAACGCATGGGAGGTGAGGGTAATCCTACTCATGGTACGTGGATTGTGCAATAAAGGAACTACAAGCCTGTGTGGTCTGGGCTCGGTATGTTTGGATTGGCAGGCAACATGCAAGCACAGTTGTGGTTCAGTGTGGGCTGCCTGGCAGCTATGTGTGGGCCAGCCGGGCAGTGACGCTGGCATTGCCAGGACAGGTGCACCTAATACTTGCAGTGCTCACATCGCGCTACGCAGGTGCTGAAGCACCTGGCGTCCTACCTCATGCCCCGACTGTTCGGATTCAATATGCTGTTTGAGGGCGCGGGGGCACTGCCTGCCAGTGTGGTGGACAGCTCATGCCCACCGCAGTACTAAGTTCACCACCCTAAATTCCCTGTTGTTTTGCATAGCAACACAAGGCGTACTAAAGGACCTGCAAGCGGCCAAACAATGATTGCCCTCGTCGTTGCTCTCGGCGACGATTGCACTCGTCGTCCTTCTGTTCCGTTCTGTTGTGTAACTTGACTTTGTTGTGCTTCCATACCTTGTGGCCTTTAATCCGGCTGCGTCTTAAGTTAAGCCGCTTAACAAATCGTCACCCTGCATTCACAAGGTCGCGCATCGCGTTCTGTTACAGTCAGCAGCGTCTAGCCAGCGTTTCGTCGTTTGTGGTCAGGGTCTGGAGGAAGCGGGTGGTGGAGATATCGTTCCGAGTGGTATTGAGCCCACTTTACATTGGCTTTATGATTGTCTTTGGCACATCGGCCCGTGAAACGCTTGTGCCCTGTCAAATCCGTGGCCATATACTGACACCGTCGCTCTCTACTTGTCCTCTTCGCCCCGGTGGACATCGGCTAGCTTGGAGGGCGTTGGTGAGTGGCAATCTTCATGCCTTGAACAGCAGGGCGCCTCGTCATCAGGGCCTCTTTTTTTGCAATTTGTAATTTGCGCAAGTCAGAGTTGATATTTGCGTTGGACGTGCTTCATGGTGTGCTCTCCTACCTAATAACAACCGATCAGCCAAGTCCATCGCGGCGCTGGCTGGGAACTACACCCTATCCACCCCGAGTAGTGCTTACAAGGGAAGACGAGTCTGGGGAAAGCTGAGAAGTAGGCCAGTGTTCCACGGCTGTTGATGCTGGATTGTTGGCATTCCACAATGTCTTATGCAAGTGAGATTGATCATGGCCCACCAATTGTACGTGGTGATACTAACATGACAGTTGACTGAAGTAGAGACGATGGTCCTCCGTTGATGTATCCTCCGTTATGGATCCGTTGTGACGATATGTGTCCGTTTTGAGGATGGAAGCAGACGGATATGTTGAGACATTACACTTGAGAGACAATGAACATTGAACCATATGAATGTTGTCAGGCCCATCTTGGGTCTAACGAGGTACGCGGTCAGGATAGCACCTCGAGGGGTGACCACCACCATTACTATCCAGGTGTGTCGCAATCCCCTTCATGTAGGTTGGACGGGTTGGAATCCCTCCCCTCTTACGGCCCAATTGCTAAGCTTCTTACTCATATCGTGCTCAGACAAGCAGAATGCCACGCCAAGATTGTTGTCCGTGCATGGCAGCCAAATGAATACATAGCCGTGCATGGCAGCCAAATGAAACAGAGGTAGAGCAATAGACGAAGCCAAACCATCATCAAATCATGAAAGAATAGTCGCGTTGTGCCCGGCTACTAAAGCCAGCAAAATGGGCTTTCCAGATACATCATACACGGCCAGAGCCCCGTCTGGTCAGTGACCTTTGTAGGCTAACCACTTCAAGGGTTGCTCTAACATTGCCATATCATGCATATCATGCACACATATCACGTACGCCAAGAGGTTGCTAACACAGCCCTGCACAGAGGACAGGCCAAGGCCGCCTGCGTGGTGTGGTTTGCCACCACATACTTCTTGATGCAGGGGCGATGCAGTCTGTGTCCACACGTGAGCATCACAACTGACTCGTCCAAGTGCATCAATTCTAAGCACACACAACACGGTTCTGGGGTCCTGTTGGTCACCCATACACAGCACTTCTGCAACCGCGTCTCTGCTTGCTGTTCTACCTCAACCTGAGTCAAACTGGCACTCTTTACATCTGCACCAACCGGTGTCCAACTGCCTACATCCTGTTCCGAATACACGTATGGCATTCGTGGGGGAGCGTGTGCGAGGGATGCATGTGGTGTTGGCTCCCTGTCGGCAACCTCCAAACCAGCAGCCCTGCTTTCTGACAAGCTGATACTCGGGTATCTGTCCCATTCCAATGCCCCCGGGCGCACCAGCTGCTGTGGGCTGGTACTAGCTGCCAGCGCATTCAGCAGCTCGCGTGCACTAGCCGCCCCCTGTGCTTGCACAGAGGCCAGAGCTGCTGCAGCCGCCGGGCCAGCTATCCCTGCATGGCGCCCAGAGCTCGTGCTGCGTGCGCTCATGGGCCGGGGCTGCCCCATGTGCAGGTGTTCGGAGGCACTTGAGGGCCCCTTAATGATGCCTGAACGGGCAAGTTGCTGGAACATCCGGCCCTCACTTCCATCGCCAACGAGGGCAGTGGCAGCTGGGCCAGGCTGATGCTGCTGGTGACCGACAACAAATGCAAGTGAACCGGCAAAGCCCTCCGGGCTGTGAGCCACCTGTGTTACACGTGTAGGCTGCTGTGTGTGCTCTGTTTGTGCATGCTGTGTGGTGACGTAAGCCGACATCGGTCTGTGCCCATGACGCTGTAGCATCGTGTGAGACAATCGTCCGGTTCCTCCTGTGCCCGAGTTTACGTGAATAGTGGCCTGGGCCTCACTGCTGATGTCTGTTTGCAAATGGCCTGTCTGCAGCAGGCTGGCTGCATTGGACAGGCTGGCCGCTGCGGCTGCCTGGCTGCTGCGCACCTGCTGCAGTGATTGGCGCCTCACATGGCCGCGACTGTGTACATGGCCTCTGCCTTCCTGCAGTGTCAGCACCAGGGTGCTCTTGTCAGAATTAACAAAAGTCAAAGACACACGTGCGTGTCTGCCAGGGCCTGTCCGTGCATGCTGATCAAACGTACAAACATGTTCATGCGCCTGTGTATGTCTAGGGCAAGGGTGTCAAGGAGAAACCAGACGACAGTCTGGAACAATCTCTAGTTTGCAGCCAGTGTCTGAACGCCAGGGACAATGCTGGACAGTTACACACAACACCAACCTGTACAGATGCATTGCAGCGCTGGGTACACGCTGATGGCCATGCCCCACAGCCCACATGCACAAGTAACTCATCAAGCACCGCACCTGCAGGCTGGGTCGGCGGTTGGCAGAGCCTGGCACACTGGTGCAGCCGGCGTTTGTCAACCCATTTACTGGAGTGGAGATGATACTTATCGCAGTCTGCAGGTATGGCCAGTCAGGCTTGAATTGTCTATGTGTTACACAGGAATTGGAATGTCATTGTGTGACATTGCGTTCCGAATCTCTGATACTCTACCACCACTTCTCACTGTCCCTGTCCCCCCGCTTTGTTTTTGCATTGTGTGTATCAGCTGTGGATGCATGCCAAACAGACGTATGGCTGGCTCGGCTGACGCAGCTCAGCATGACCCCCTGCCAACTACCACGACAGTCCGACAGTGCAATCACATAGGCATCAACCATTGACGGTTATGCGCGTTCGTGCCTGTTGCACCACCATATGCGGGGATGCGGTCAGCCTTCCTGACCTGGCTAGGTTGGTGGGTGGCAGACCCAAGTACTGGAGCGGAGGTAGTAGTTGTCGGAGTCTGCAGACATGGCCAGGCAGCCATGTTTTGTATGTGCAGAACTGTGGATGCATGCCCAACTGACATGTGGCTGGCTTGGCTGATGCAGGCCAGCATGTGTGGCCCTGCCCCGTGTTGAATGTTTTGCCCCAGTGGTTGCCCCATCGCGCCAGTGTTATAGCCTTGTAGTAAACTAAATCCAAACTTGACAAGCCTTTTTGATTAGCCGGCTGGCCGGAGGTTACTTCGCCTGGAGCTTGGCTTCGCACCTCGGCTGATGACACTCCACGTCGGCCAGCGATCCTTCCACTCCCGCCGATAAACTCCATTGGCTCTCTCACAGCCCGACTGCGCTTTGGACCACGCGTACCCGACCAAATGCCAGTACGGCTGTCAGTTTTCCTTTGAATCACAGCCTTGACAGCGGGAAGAAAAAAAAGAATCTTGCCAGTTCTGGGACAATTCCTGGAAGTACCACTGGACCCGGTGTTATAAGTGCGCGTAGTGTGGAGCAAGCGTATTTCTAATACCAAGTTTCGTATACAACTCCAACCGAGTTTGTAACCAACTCTACTGAAAGTCATCGCACCCAACCTCAAGCGCGGTGTCAACTTACAATTTGGCGCCCTCAAGACTACATCACAGTCCTGTCATGTTCATGCATGGCCATCCAAATATCTAATTTACTCACATGCACTACTTCATCAAGCAGACGAGTGCATCAACTCAACAGACCATTTGTTCAACCAGTACTGTCACACACTGTGCAACCTAGAAGGTCAGTCTACCCTTCAGAAACGACGCATTGCTATTCAGCACGCACATTCCTTAACATGCCGACTCCAAAGGGAACATTGCAAACATGCTAACATTCAAGGTGCCAGACAATCCTCGCACATCCCAACTCGCACCAACACCTCCCTGCGCTGCTGTGGTGTTGCCGAAAGGCGGAGGACACCAGGGGAGCTGTGCTTACTTATGAAGCGTGCAAGGGTCTGTGTACCACTGCTGCCAATCCTGTCTGGCTTGGCACTGTTCGTGCACTGGCAGAGTTGCACCTCTCAACTAAGGCAGAGTTGCACCTACATAAATAAGAGCGGACAAAAGGAAGCACATGCATGAATTGCAGGGCAGTGGTGTTGCCCATGGTGCTGCTGAGGATAACACCTGCTGGGATTGGTCACGCATGGCTACCCGAGGAAGCGGGTGCCCCACAGCAGCTTCACAGCCCAGGCACGGGCAGGAGAGGAGGCACATTGTTTGCTGCTAGCATTAGGTGTTAGGGGTTACCATTTCAGCCTGCAGCGCAGTTACCGTGTGCCTGAGCATCACCGCGTATTACTTTGTGATGATATGGGCTGGGCGTTGGAATCAGAATCTCGCATGGCACAGGATAACAGTGGTTTTGACTCCACCGAGCCATCGTCCACCCAAAATAGATGCTGGGTCCTTCTCTGTCGAAGTATAGCCAAAGACAAGGCCAAACAAGGCCTTACAGCTGTCACCGCATCACCAAAGTTTTGTATCACCAACCAACACAAAGCCGAACCAGACTGACAATGCCACCTGCATAAGGAACAACTCGGGCCTGAACACACTCAACTGCTAAGGAACATCAAAAGCAATAGACATGCAGCAAAACATGTCTACATCGCCTGAAGATGAGTGCGCATGACACACACATGTCTCAGCGTGTGCCAAAGCAGAATACAAAAGGATGTACCCTCAAAGCATGTGCATACATGGCATCAATTGCGTGCAAAAATGTGACAGGGAACCAGAAACCTTGCAGGTTGCTGTGGTTACAGCACCTGTGTGGCAAAAGTAGTGCACAAAATAAAATAAACAGTCCAGACTTTTCTACTGCCAAAATTGCCACACAGCCTGCAAGCCGAGGCCTTCAACCCGGGGGGCCTCCCAAACAGTTTGCCTTGTGCCCTGATGTGTCTGATTGTAAAGCGTGCACGCCTCCTGTCAATCTATCAATAGTTGGCTGCACATTATTATAACTCAGAACTTCCACAAGCCACCAGCTGGCCACAAGCCTCCAGAGAGATGTATATAAGCAGCTAAGGCTAGAAGGGTAAACCTTCGACCTTCGACCTTTCCCACACTGGTTATAACTCGGAACTGATTCCCCTCAACTGCCGTGCGCATAAATACAACTGTGCATGAGTGGAACCTCGGCGGCAGTTATCTCTTCCACCAGCACATAGCTACTGATGCAAGGAACCGCTTCTGGGGCAATAACTGTGTATACTAACAGTCAGTCATGTTGGTATGCGATGCACTGCCACTGGGTTGTCACCGCCGTCTGTTTGCGTACAGCCATTACTTGGTGAGGTCTGTACACAACAGTTGCAGGTGGATCTAGCTGTGCAAATCAACCTGGTGCATTCCAGCACAAGTAAAGTTACGGATGCAGGCACTAGTAACCGCAAGGCAGTTCACTGATGAGGTGTGTACTGTGTAGAAGCGGTGTGGCAGCGATGAAAAGGTGTCCTCTGACCAGGAAGAGATGTTGCAGGTAGACTTGTACAGTTATGCAGTTATGCTTGTACCACATGCAGTGACAGTGGCAACCAGTGCGACTGAGAGGGTTGATGGAAGCGACTTCACTTCAAGATGCTGCGCCTGGTGAAACGACGGCGCTTGTTGTCGGTTGGCCAGTTGTCTGCACACAGAAGGGCATGTGCTGGCCAGAAGTCACCACTGTGTGCAACCCCTGCCTGTTGTCACGCACGTGGTGCAACATCAATCTATGCCTACAATGGTTTACGTGTATGGCCGCTTCACATAAAACAGGGAGATTCAGATGCATATCCAGTGGCACGGCTAACAGCACTACTTTGTATACACGTCGTTTGGCGAGTAATTTGTGCTGACAAATGCAGGCAACATATGATGTACAGGCAGCTTGAACTTTCAATTACGGTTTTCCCAAGCCACATCCTGGCTCCACGCTCCGCTCACCCGGGCCCCAGTTGTCATAGTTTAGCGTGATGACCGCAGCGTTGACACTCTTCTGAAACGCCTTGTCCAGTTCGTGCCTGACACACATGGCCAATGAGGGAGAGAAGTCCTCCAGGTTGTAGCGCTGCTCCAGCCACAGGGGGTTCACCGCACCCTTGCGGTCGCGGTAAACACTGAACTTGTTGTTGAAGATTCTGAGCTGAACCTTGAACCTGGGCTCACAAGCACGGCAACAGATAGCAGCAATGCACTGCTTTTTGCATCTGTTCCAGCCCCAGAGGGCCAGCAGGCTGTAGCGAAGAGAGGCAGGGGTGCCCTGCTCTCAATTTGGAACCGTGTTGCTAGTGAGGATAAAAGTACTTTGCACCCTTCTACCAGTGAGATTTCTTGGCTTAATGATTGTCAGGCTTGTAATCCTTGGAGAGATATTGTGCCTAGCTGCAGTACCTTGGGTTAAACCATGGAAAGCCATGTCATGATGATGTTGTAATGAGGGCACTGCTTTGATTTGTAAACTGACTTCTCAACCGCTGTACGTTCAGTATCGGCCCTCTTGCTGGGCAGCGTCCTTTGCGCCCAGGCCAAAGCTGAAGAAGACTTGTTGAACTACCTGTGTGTGTCCCAACCCTTATCATTTCCTATCAAGGTATGACATAAGGTAGGAATCAATCAAGGTAGCTACGTGCAGTCCTGACAAGACATCACCCTACTATTCACCGGTTGAATGGAGGGTCAGCCTGGGTCAGGCAGCGGAATTCAAAGGAGTGAATGGAACGTCTGAAGTTCCACGTGGTGTTGTCCATGTATATATTGGTCACGTTGCCAAGCTGCAAGCACACAGAACCATGCAGAAGATGGCACTTCAATATGATATGGTTGACGCCGGAAGCAGCACCGGGTAGTACAGCAGCTGCTCTCTGGCGTTGCTCAACAAAGTGAAGATATTCACCTCAGGGGATGAAATGTCAGGCACTCCCCTGCAAGAGCACAAGAAAGCAGTCGTTAAGGTTCAAGCTGCCTGCAGAACCATTCAGAGCTGCTGCCCAAGCCCTGTGCCAAGCAATCAATCTGGAAATATGCACATGAGCCCGTCACGCTGCTCAAGAGCCGCTCACCAGACGAGCTGCGACTGTCCATCCCAGGTCTGGTTTCCAGTTTCCAGGATGAAGGATTGGCCGTTGAGGCCCTTTTCCTTGTAGAAACGCGCATCGCACATGATCCAGCCTGTGCACCAACAACTGACAGCTTCTCATGCATGCAGCACAACCATGGACAGAACAATGTACTGCTGTACAGGAACAGCGATTCTTCTAGCTTGATTACTGAAGACATTTCCTACTTCTGCATCGTCCGATGCTGTATCTCAACCCTTTAAGGCTACGGCTACAACTGGTTACGAATGGTTACGCATGCACGCATGAGTGGGGAGGCTGTACGGCAAGTCCAGTCTGTCTGGCAGCAGCCTCGCAGGTCAAAGACCCCTCGCTCCGCTGCGCCTATGAAATGCTCGTGCCTAATGTCGCGTCGTTAAGCGCCAGTTCCCGCATGCAACAAACGAAAAGTCAATTCGCAGTCAAAACAGCCCTGAGGTGAGGCCAGCGTGCAAGCAGTGTGCCGTGATGTCTGCATCGGACACTAGGCTGCTTGCAAGCACCTGGGCCCGCAAGCGATTTGCAACAGGGCGATATTCAGCCTGCCATCTCGACCAACCCCAGCATTACAGCCTCGCCCACAAGCAAGCATGACGCCTGCAAGTGCAAGCTACGTGCTGGATTGTGCAAAAGGCGCACCTTCTGTATGCGAGGCGAAGGCTGTAGCAGAAATGACGGCTAAAACGACACCTACAGCTGTGAGCCTGAAGTCTGCCATTTTCCAAGGCGCGCAAAAGCAAACGATGTACCAACAAAGTTCCAGATGTTGTGCGTCTTTGTTATAGATGTCCAAGCAGCAAGGTTCAAGTGCGGCAGGCGGATCAGAAACGTAATCATTGACTGGAAGTTCTTCAGGCGTGTACGCACGCTTTTCTGGTGAGCGGGCTGCTCGTTGCAGGCACCGATGCGCTCAACAACGTTCAAAGATACGGTACAGCTTTTCCAATGAAGTGACTAAGACAAACGTTCCGTCGCTCGCTCGATGCTTCCCAGGTCTCAAAGCAGCTCGAAACGCCGGGAACAGCACCTGCAACGTTCGCACGGCACAACTCATGTTACCAATGCAAACGCACCCGAGCACTTCCTGCCAGCCCGCCTCTTCTGCTCCTGCCTGTCTGCCCTGCGCAGTTCCTTCTCACCACAATCCGCACCTGCTTAATCATCCAATTCCTTGCCCCGATCTCGTCTGCTGAGATCTGCGGCAACACGAACAAAATGTGCATCGCTCGCACATTTTCACACTCGCTTGTATTTCTAGTAGTATCTGCAACCATGCGCAGGAAGCAGCGGCCTCTGCAGTCACTACTTGCTCAGTCCACACCGCACCCGGCCACACCGCACCTGCCATCGCTTGCTGTCCTGCTGCTGTTGATTGTGACAGGGGCCGGGTGCATCCGGACCCTGTGCATGCTCCACAGGCTGCACCTGCAACTCCATGTCCACATCCATGCTGTCAGACGTGCCAGGCACCCCAACGCCCGCATGTTGTCCTTGCTGCCCTCCACTAATCGGCCCTTGAAATAACCCAGCAGAAGGCTCCAACTGAGCATTTTCTGCTTGTTCCATTGCATTACCCTCACGTGGTGGGCCATCCAAAAGCATCCCATCCTCGCTGGTTGCATCTAAATCTGGTGGCATCAACACCATGGGTGTTTGGGTTGGTGCCTGGTCAGGTGCCTGGGCTTGTGTCTGGGCTTGCTGATCTGTGGCCGCAGTCTGGGGCTGGGCGGTGTGCACAGGCATCTGAGGTGGTTTAAGGCTGTAGAACTGTGCCAGCACCTGCAGCAGCGGCGCGTTAAGTAATCAAGGTCAGAAGCCTGCACCTGCAGCTTGTGGCGAAATGTGGCGTCGCGCTCAAGCAGACGCAGACGCAGAAGGCTGCTTCATGTTCAAGTGCCCAGCTGGATGGAAACCACAGGTTCAAACGCAGAGGCGATTCTTGCTCTCTGGTGCTTGTGATCAGTCGAGATCCTTGCTGCAGATCTCACATGCAATGCAAGCAAGGGTCACTATCACCAATGCTTATCACGCAGCCCTCTGTTGGCAGCCAACTCTAGAACAGCTAGACCAATTCCTGTGCTTAGCCTTCAAGTACAAGTCCACCTGCCTCATCCGCCCAGGCACTTGCCTGTGCGAGTCCCCTGAAGCAGGCCTGCTCGTCGTCCCAATCCACCTCCCTGCCCAGCGCCAGCACCAGGTCAGGCAGGTAGCCCAGGTCGGGGCTGTGGCCGGGCAGCAGCTCAGGAAGGCTCAACAAGCGACCCTGTGCGGGAAAAGCCATAAGAGACGTATGCAAAAGGTCCATTTGCTGTGTTATTGCTCAGCTTCATGGTTGCTCCTGCAACCCTGCTTGCCTACCCTGCAATCCTGCACAGCCGTATGCAAACAGCCATATCCGCTGCATACAGTAGTAGCACAGCTTCTGCCTTTGCACATGACAAGCTGCTACTCAGCTTCGTGGCTGCTCCTGCGATCACCTGGAACCAGTATCAGGACAGCTTCTGCTCTGCCCTGCCAGAACCATGTCCCTCGCGCCCCTTCAGCACCTGTTGGTCCACCTTGAGGTTGAGGTACTCCGTCAGCATGTCCCTGTTCTCACTCATCAGCTCGGTCGCCAGGCTGCAGATCTCATCCTTGGAAGACCCGGGCACGTCCTGCGCAGCGGACACCAGGTGCAGAGATCAGCAACAGGAGAGCACGTGCTTTGTAAGGTATGTGGCGGTATATGTAATTTATGCGCAATGCGTTACATTGAGTTTCAGACTGCCTTGCATGATAGAATCGGAAGGATACCAGGCATCAGTGAACCTGACAGCTTGGCAAACAGGCAAACAGGTAAGCACACTCCATTGTACCAAAATCATGCAAGTTGGCAAGATCGCGTAAGGATACCCAGAAAAGATGCCGGGCCTCAGAAAACCTTACAGCTGCCCGACAATCGCCAGCTTTGCAAACACATCGCACCCAAGATTGCGGTGCTGGTCACCTTCCACTTCCCGGCTGCCTCTTCCAGCTCCAGCGCCATGGCCATGAGGTCGTGTATCCTAGGGGCCGGCTCCACGGAGATGGCACTGCACCGCTCCCAACACCGCAACACCTGCACAACCAAGGAAGCAGACATGCGGATGAATGCAACGGGAGGAGAGTTGTACTTGGATTCCGAACTCCACCTTAAGTGAGCTGTTGAAAGCAAGCTGGTTCTGGAGGACTATTACTCTTTCCAGGCTGCCTGGCCATCAGCCGTGCGTCCCGGTTATCAGTTCATCTGGACAGGCCATGTAACATCCAATCCCGAACCAAAGCCCGGGAATTAAGCATGTGTCCTGGCATTGAGTCAATCGAACATGCCATGTGTACCATCGGGTTGTTTATGGTGGAACAGAGCATGCCTCACCTGCTGGTAGAACAGATCGTGTGATAGGTTCTGCACGTTGACAAGGTATAGCTTGGTCTGGTGCTGCACCAGTGCGAGTGTGTCGTCCGCCTGCGGGAGAACAGCACAGGACAGGATGGGACAGGACAGGGCATAACAGGACGCACAGACATGAGAAGCCCACGAGCACGCAGAACAAAGCCTCCAAGCATGTACTGAAGACAACTGGGAGCAGGGTGACTGGAGAAAGGAGTTCACATGTGGTACCAGCAAGCACAAACCATCAAGTAGAGTACGTCCACATGTCTGCATGTCCTCTTGAAAGCAAGAGAAGTCAAGTGACAATCTCCTGCGTTATACCAGCTAGTATAGCACCAGAACCATGCACAGGTTGTCCTCGGACGTGGCTGCGTGTGTCTCAGCCATCGGTGATCCACTCACCATGCCCACCAGCGTGTGGTTCCTGAGCAGGTCACACAGGCCATCGTGCACCTGTCCCTCCACCTCGGCCGCCAGCTCCCGCACACTGTCCAGCTGAGTGGCCACACCCAGCGGCGGCCCGCTGCCCCGCGCACCTGCTATGCGAGTATCATGATGTTGTGCATGGAGCTCAAGCCACATGTTGTTCGACTTGTCAGACAATGCAGATGTAAAGAGCTTGAGCCATCTTCTGTTCGACTTGTCAGACGATGCAGATGTGACAGACACTCGCTCACTCACCACTCAGGGCACCGCTGGATGTGCGCCCGGCCCGCCCAGTGCTGCCGTTGTCGTCCTGAGTCATGTCCACTGTTGCCAGGGGGTCAAGGGTCAGGTCGGGGGCGGGCGGCCGGCCCTCCCCGCCAACACCGCGCTTGCGGCCCACAGAACCTGCCACCAACAGCCGTTGACAACCGTGCAAACGTGGCTGTGCCCATACATAAGGCGCGCAGGTCATTAGCAGTTAGCAGTTAATGCTATTAACTAGCACTGCTAATAGCAGCAAAATTTTGGCCAAAAAAACCGAAATCTTGCTAATTAACAGAAACCGTTGCTAATCGCGTGCTAATGGCACGTGCGAGACCGCGCGTAGCTTTGCTAAAATGGCTGTTCCCGCGGCTGGGGCTGCCCCAGATCTGGCTGCTGATCTCGCTACACGTGAGCTGCCACTGCAGAAGTGCATGGGCACTCTCTATACACCTTCTGATCTGTTCACACATCTGTGCAAACAAACACAGAAGTGGACTCAGCTGCTGCCGATTCCGAGGAGTCAGACACCCCAGAGGGAGTGTCCCTCTAGGTTGTACAGCAGTGGTTATGGCTCGCAGCTGTGTGTGCTGCTTAGTACAGGGCATGACAACATTTGTGCAGCAATGCAACCCATCAGTAACATTGTGGCGCTGTATGAGTGTATGGCGGTACGACTGCGTGCGGCCTGGCCGCCCTTCCAAGCTCTAAGGGAAGAGCATGAGCGTTCGTACTTGAACAAACAGTAACATGGTGTTCCCATAAAAAAACCTGGGGATTCCGAATCCGCTTTCAGATTTGGATTTGGACATGTCCCTGTATAGTTTCTGGCCGTTGCTAACACGGTCTTAGCTATTAACGCTATTAACTGTTATTAACTGCTGACCTTGGTCAGATTAGCTGCTACCTGCGAGCCTTACCCATACATTATACACTTGTGCACTTTGTGAAGGAGGAACAACACATCACTCACAAGCACTGGCACGCCCTTGCTACCTATCCCCTGGTGCCAACGGGCTCTTGCTCCCTCTTGCGTTACTGTCACCAACATTGCCTGCATTGTAGCGAGTGTAGCCAACTTCTTACCCACACTCGTGGCCATGGCCTGGCCTCTGCCCTTGCACCCATGCAACCAGCCCTTGGCTTATGTCACGGACAAGACATGACGATTCAGTACCAAGGCATGCAGACCTGTTCGCCACATCCCTGTAGAGGCAGGAGTGTGTCCCCCTAGTGTCCAGCGCATCCTCATTCCTTCAGCGACATCAAGCTGTAAGTTAATCATCTCTACCCACGAGCAATCGCTGTCTTCTCCAGCCCTTACCTGCCAATGCCACTGCCCTTGGTGTGGCATACTGTGAGCTGAGAAACCCCTCCATGGACTGAGCCCTCCCGTCCACACGCACTAGCTTCTGCGGCCGGTAAGCAGTCGCACCGGCCGACGCCCCTGTGCTGTTGCCTCGCTCAATGGCCCCAGGCGCTTCGTTCTGTACCTCACGCAATGGACCAGTGGCGGGGCCTGCCATGCAGCACATGAAACAGCCCATGGAATCAGCACAACATCCATAGGCTACGATACCGCTATGGGGTCATCTAGTGATGTGATGTGATGTGATTAACCTAGAGATTTTCTTTCAGGACTGTTGGACGCAGACGGGTGTTTGCTTGTCTGAGGTGTGTGGGTGCTGGCCTTATGACCTGTTGTGGGAGGTGCTCACCAGCGGATCACCAACATCTTTATTTTTTTGCTGGATAGTGTAAGATCAGTGAGCGTCTCAGTGTCCTGTTGTCCCAGAACTGGCAAACGTCTTTTTTCGCAATTCCAAGCCGTTTCCTGTGCTGTTGCCACAGAAGCAAACCACTGAATAAAAGTGACATGACAAGCAGGATGGGAGTGAGGTACCCACCCTGTGTTGCAGTTGGCTGTATGGAGGGCTGCAGGAGGGGCAGGGACTGCTGAGTGAAGGTGCGCGCGCTGTTGGAGCTGCTCAGCAGAGACTCCAGAGCTGAGCGCACCGCCTCAACCACCTCGTCCTGTAGGGGAGGCACGTGCGTGATGCAGGCACATGAGGGCACGCGCGTGATGCAGGCACATGAGGGCACGCGCGTGATGCAGGCACATGATGGCACGCGCGTGATGCAGGCACATGAGGGCAAGCGCGTGATGCAGGCACATGAAGGCACGCACGTGATGCAGGCACATGAGGGCACGCGCGTGATGCAGGCACATGAGGGCATGCGCGTGATGCAGGCACATGAAGGCACGCGCGTGATGCAGGCACATGAGGGCACGCGCGTGATGCAGGCACATGAGGGCACGCACGTGATGCAGGCAAGTGATGCAGAGCGGTGCCCATTCCGTTCCGTGTCCTCTGGCGGGACTCCCTGGTGTAAGCACATGCATACATATATACATGTATATGTGCAGGCATGTGATACATGATTGTGACTTGTGGCATGGGGACAGCCAGGCACAAGGCAGCAGGCTCTCCTTTCTACTGGTTCTACCAGCAGCTTCTGGCACCACACCTGCCCATGCGCTGCCCTGCCCCGCCTCACAACCTACATGGCGTAACCTCCTGGCATTACACCTGCCCACGTGCTGCCCTGCCTCAAACTTGGCCTAGCCCGTCGCCCTGCTTCCCTTAGTCTCACATGCACGATTCTCTGTCTCGTTTCCACGTGTCTGCCAGTCATTTCTTAACTCTCAGTGGCTGTTCATCTTGTCCTTTGCAATCACTCTGCACTGGCCGCTCCGGCCGCCAGTCATCTCCTTTCCAGTCAGTGTCTCTTTTTCTGTTCTCGACCACTCTGCATTGCCTGAACTTTCTCAACCGCTTACCTGGTTTAGCATGCCCACCTCCCTCTTCGTGGGGTGCATGTTGACCTCCACGTGGCGGGGCGGCAGGCGCAGGTCAAGCAGCAGGAAGGGACGGCTGGCCTGAAGGTGTGGTTGTGGAAACAAGGGCATGGCTAGAGCAGGCTGCAGCAGAAGCAGAAGCCGGCTGTACAGCGGCGTTTCACGTGTATTCACATACAACAGATGTGCGCGTATGCATGACCACAGATCAGCAGTGCCCCTGTTGTGGGACATTCCAAGCACTGTGACAGGCCGGAGCCTGCCGTGAACTGTAGCGAATGCCGTCAGTGCGCGCTGTCGTTGCATGCTGTGCCTGCTGCCTTGCTCGTTGGGCATGGCTGATGCATAAGGTTACACCAGGGACTTGACAAGTGTCATGTCAGTGGCAGGTGCAGATATCAAGGGTCTGTCATGCCCACCGCTCGAGCTCAACTTGTCATGGGCCAACTGCATGAGGCTGGCCCACCTTGGGCAGCACAGCAGCGTACGTGGCCTCCAGCGCCTTTCTGAGCGGCGGACACTCCACGCAGCGCTCGTTCACAAACAGGATGAAGGTGGAGGACTTGGCGGAATAGTTGGCAGATGAAACGTAACCCTGCAAATGCAAAGGGCGTGCACGGTGGTTCCAGCAGGCCGTGAGAACTGTGGGCTTGACATGTCCGCTATCACTACCTGACTCGCATAAACAACCTGTGTGACCTCTGCTCTACTCAGTACCACACCACCCACTTCAAGCGTGAAGGCGCAGGGTTCCTCCACCCCCATGTCTGCCCGCACCTCCGGGCCAACCTGCGTAGGGGTAAAGCACATGTAAGGCAAACAAACGGCGCAGGAATGCAACCTGCCCCTGACAGGCCCCTCACAGACTGTCCCCTGAGCACTGGCTCGAGAATGCATGCAAAATCGCCACACAACACTGCCACGATCACTCGGCGATCCACCTGTGCATCCCTGCACCGGTCTCAGCCTGAAAACATTGATCTGGTGCTGCAACCTAGACCCTGGTGCGGGCGTTTTGCTTCCCCTTTGTGCACAGTGAAGTGTCACACCTAATAGTCCACCTGCCTGATTCACCTCCTGCGTTGCGATTCACCAGCCAGTCCCTTCCTGCCTCAGACCCACCCTGACGCTGATGGGCACCAGCTCCTTGGCCACCGGTGTCCCGTAAACGGCCCGCACGTTATCCAGCCGCGAGGAGCCACTCAAACTGGATACGTCAGCACGAGACTCACCCTGCACAGGCACAGGCAGAAAAATGGGGTTTGGCATTTGAGTGGGGCGCTGAGATGACAGCGACACTGCAAATCAAAGGGTTGAGCAGGTTGCACAAGAGGGGCAGGCATCAGACCACATGTTCAGACATGCTGGGCAGGCAGTCAGAGGGCAGCAGGTGCTTGTAAGTCCTGCGCAAAGCAGCACCGCGCTTGTCTTGCCAATCCGCATCCCCGGCCAACCTTTCACCTCTTGTTGAGCGACATCTTGCTTTTCTGGCCCAAACACTCCTTAGCTTATAGCACAGACTCTGTGCCTCTGCAGCCTGAAGTCATTCTGCGTCCGCCCTAGCTTGGCCATGCACGAACCCCGGCAGGCCACTCAACGTGCACAACCTCTAGCATCCCTCTTCCATGCCCTGCCCCTTCCAACCCAGTCCCCACCACGCACATGCCTCTTGCAGCAAAACGCCACCCCCGCCCGGAAGACTGCGTAGCGAGAGACGACGTCCACGACACGTGCATACTCCTCAGCCGCACTGCGGAGGGCCTGGGCACACGACACACAACGTCCAGGGTGCACACTCAGGGTACGAAAAAAGACCCGACTTGCCAACTGCGTTTGCCAGGTTGTAAGCAAACCTAACATAACAGGCTGCCTGGGCAGGCTGTACCTTGCGTCGGGTGGGCACATTGTAAAAGAGATCCTCCACTGTGATGGTGGTGCCCTGTACTGAGGCCACTGCCTTGGGCCCAGGGGGCAGCATCTCAGAGTCCTGCAAGACAGGTCACAAAGTCCGTTGCTTGCCACTGCACCCTCCAACGCAAACCAAGTGGCTGCACAGCAGGCGTCACCACCGACCGGTGCGGCTGTAGCATGTGCCTGTACACTAGGCATGCGGCAGCAGTAGAATCTCAAGGATGCTGACCTAGAACGTGGAACCTTGTACGAAGCACTGAAGCCCACACGCATGCCAGCACGACCAATACAGCAACCTTGTATGGCTGCCCTGGCACCTTCCTGGCACCTTGTATGATACTCTCCATCCATGCAGCGCGTTGGCCGTCATGCTGGTGACAGTCATGGTGGATACAAAGCTGATGCTGCACAGGGCCTCGCCTCGAAACCCCAAGGTACCAATAGTTTCGAGATCCTCAAACGCCTTGAGCTTGGAGGTAGTATGCCGATGGCACAAGATGGGCAGGTCGGCTTTCTGCGCATGCCGGAGTGGATCTAGGGTTTGGAAAGTTTGAAATAAACTTGTCAAGGTCGATCAGGTCATGAACGCAGACAGAGACGACCCACCCGGATGCCGTGCCCGTTGTCAGTAATCTGCAGCAGTTTACAGCCGCCTTCTTTGACTACTACCGTAATCTGCGTGGAGCCTGCATCTATGCTGTTCTCCAAGAGTTCCTTGAGGGCTGAGGCGGGCCGTTGGATAACCTCTCCAGCAGCAATCTTATTCACCACTGCTTCATTGAGCTTGCGAATGACGGGCACAGACCCCGTGGAACCAGCCATATGGCCCTGCGCACACATATATTAGCACCTGTGGAGCTTTGAGCTTGAGCCAGTAATATGACAAATGAGTGAAGTCAGTGTGACAGTAGAGTAACTGACCCGGACTTTTACGTTACAGCCATCCTGGCAGCAGCCATAGATCTGATGAGTTGTCAAAAGATCTCGCTCTGACATGCGTTACTGACAAGCGTTACTCTCTCTCTGACATGAATCAGCCGTTTTGGCAGGCTGAGTTGCCCACATTCTTTACATGCTCTGAACACGCACCACGTGTGCTAGTTACTATGACGAACAGGCAGCTGAGAGGTTTTTGTTTTGGCTACTAGCCCAGTGACAAAGTAGGAGTGTGACGTCCGTGTGACGGTAGATTGACTGACCCACAGGACTTCCACATGCTGTATTATTGCTGTACTGATTTTTGCTGTATTGATTATCTTATTATTTTTGCTGTACTGTTATCATTGCTATTTTAAACCAAAGAAGTTTGCCAGTTCTGGGACAGTTTTGTGACTGGCCCACGACACACATCCTCCTAGGATTTGATGCCATGCTCAAGATGACAGGACAAAAGCTGCAACTGTTGACGGACGAGGACATGACTGGCTACCGAGCTGTATCACCAAACGCTTTGTGATGCATTGCGGTAGTGGTGGTTGATGTCCTTGCCTGTTGACACTGCTACTGCCTACAGACCCACCATGGGTGCGATTCCCCTCATGGTCACTAGGCCGTTCGGATGTACAGCCGTTCGGCAACAGAGCATGTCACTGTAACAGTAACACCTGGACGCTCAGCACGCACTTGGAGGGACTTTTGAGGAGTTTGAGCAGGGCTGTTGTTGTTGTTCTTGTTGTTGAGGGGGAAAAAAAGTTTGCCAGTTCTGGGACAATTTTGGCATGTGATACTGAGATAGTGTATGTTCGCCTTTCCAGTGCAATCACGAGATGGCAATCACGAGATGGCCGTTGCATCCCAGTTCCTTGTGACTCAGTGATAAGGTGTTTGTGGTGTTGACTGGCAATACTGGGCCAGTGGCCACCGGGTAGCAGATTACCAGAGGTCTAATATAAAATGATATAATATATATATATATATATATATATACAATTCAAACGCGCATTTTGAACACACTGACACAATCAGCACACTGTCAGCATCAACCATCACTGGACGAGGTGCAGGTGGAACCTCCATTGGCAGAGCGACCAAGGAGGGAGAGCTGGAAATAGGCTGTCGAGCGTCTACGCGCGCAGCACACAAGCCTGCTCAAGAGAGTGAAGCAGCTGGAGCACTTGGTGGCGTGCCACATCACCAACCTCTGAGTTATACCCGCAACGGAGACGGGTCTGACATGCACTGGCCACAAATCCTTTTGACTATGGATGAAGTATCTGAGGTTTTTGTCTCTTAGTTTGCTGTCCCAGAAGTGGCTGTCACCGTCGACCACAGCACGCCCTGTTCACCCCGTGTGTGTGTCTTCCACGCATATACACAGGGCCGCACACACAGTACACCGAATCATTCAGGAGAGGTGACGCCAACACAACACTACTGGTTTCAGTGCAGGACAAAAGAAGTCACTGAGACTGGCTGACAGACCGGTTGTGGGCTGTGGACATCGAGGCATCACGACAGCTGCAGCTTTTGTCCTGTCATCTTGAGCATGGCATCAAATCCTAGGAGGATGTGTGTCGTGGGCCAGTCACAAAACTGTCCCAGAACTGGCAAACTTCTTTGTTTTTGTTGTACAGTATTGTCGTTCCACAGTTTTGGTCCAGACTCAAACTGAGTGTTACATGGCATGCACTCCACATCAGCAGTTCCCAGAGACGATGAGTGGAGAAAAACGGAGCCAAGAACATGCTACAGGCGGCTCTTAAGCCAAAGAACAACACAAGGGTACAACAAGGGTATGAATATAAGACTGAACATTGCCATCAAGCATGCAATAAATAGCCTGCGTCTGTATGCGCAGGGTCAAGGAATACCAGCGAATTGATGACTGCAGCATTCAAACAACCGAGCATCGAATTAGAAGTCGTGTACATGCAGTAACCGAGCATCAAATCCGTATGCAGTCAACTCCCTCACTTAACTTCATAACACACACGTTTCAGTGGCCGATCAGCTGCATAGCACTCGACCGGGCCCAACAACGCTTCAGCGCTGATAAACAATGTGTGTTTGTCGGCTTGAGGTCAGGTCATCCTGTCAGGTTTGCTGCGTCATCAGCGAGCCATGGTAGCAAGCAGCATGTCTATGCTTTACTCCTCCTGCCATGTCAGCGTGGCAGATCGCACAGAACTGCTCCGGCCTTGACAGGTTCACAGTGCACGTAGAACAAATACCGAGATCCTTGTCCAATTATCTGTGCACTCAAAATAATTTGATCACAGTGCCTTGATGCACAGTATCAAGGTTGTCGTTGGAAAGTACATTCCTTAAACACCAGCTAATGGGTCCGTGTTTGCAACCAGTAGGCCATGTTCGCTACTGCCGGCGGCGCACGCCAGCCCACAGTGCCACGAATGCAAGCAGTAGGAAACCACTGCAGGGCAAAACAAAGGCAGCACAGAAGCTTGTCGTACACGACCCATGTGGCATCAGAGATATGCACAATGATTTGTTCAGGTAGTCATGGCGACTCCTGACGGACAACACTGTTCAACCTGGTGGCTTCCATTGAAGCAGAAATTTGAAAGCCTGTGCCTCATGACTTCTTCGTGTGAATCACAACGACCTGAAACGTGCAACATATTAGCTTTACTCACCACATGAGTCCGAACATTGCAGCAGCGTTTGCTCCGATGCTTCCCTGGTTTGTAAATCCCAACAGCTGCAAGCACACAGCACAAGAGCCAAGAGATGGTTAACCAAAGTCGGATTAGCCAAAGCGAGCAGGTCCAAATTTCAATATAGTAAACCTACGTTTGCTCGGGCGCACTGGCAGCTCGCTGGCAGCTCCTCATGCACGACTTCTGACGGCCATACATTTACTCATTACTCACATCAATAACGGTTTGCCCACTCTTGGTGCCGTCTGGGCTGCAATTTGAGTCCCCTGGGGTGCAGGAGAGCTCCAAGCCTTCGAACTCGTTCTTGATCAGAGCAACAAAGCCTGCAGACGGAACATTGTACGACGTGTTGTGAACATCTGGCTGCTGTGTCTGCTAAATTGAACCACTGCGCTGCACCAAACGTAATGATTGTGCAACAACACGAAGCGTGTGAACTGTGTTCCTCGATTGACAACTCACCATACTTCATTGGACTGATGTAGCTGATCCATCGGAACCACCAACCAAGAGTATCACTGCAAGCATAGACATGGACACAGGCAGTACTTACGTAACTGGTACAACAGCACAGACAATGACACAGGCATGGGTCATTCCCTTTCACAGCATGTAAGTGTAGCGCATGTTCACGCCAACAAGAGCACGTGTTTCCCTTACCTATTAATAAAGAAGCCGCTGAAAATGATCAGGGGCATCATGAAGACCGGCATGACGGTGAGCGCTACCGCGATGTCGTCAAACAGGCAGGAAACGAAGAGGCCCAGGGCGGTGCCACTGCAGAGTAGGGAGAAATAAGGCATAATCAGCATCTGTCCAGCCTGGCATTGTTGCAAGTCTTCTTCAAGCTTTGCAGCAAAACCAACCAGAGTGACAGCGTAGTGCCCAAGGCACAAAAACTCTGTTTGGCCCGTCTCGCCTGTAACTGGCTGTCAGGTGTGTGGCATCGTCCAGCGTGTAAGAGTATGCAATCGCTTGCAGGTTGTCAAGCAGTACAACAACGCAAGGGCTTAGTGACGTAATGGCCACAGCGCTTTCGCTTGACATGGAAGGAACGCCACTTACCAGTTGTCCATGAGCACCAAGACGAGGGCAAACCAGAAGAAGTGCGCAGCGCTGGCTTGATAGCCGATCATGAAGTACATGATGGAAGTTGCGGTGATCGGCATGATAACATTGGGAGGAAACGTGACCAGCGTGCGCGAGATGAAGTAGGCGGGCAGGCCGTACAGCCTGCTGCTGTACTCGCGCTGGAAGACGGCCTTTTCTGTCCCGAACACAGTCAAAGTGCCCATGACAGCGCCAAAGAAGCTCTGGATCATAATGAAGAAGATGGATCCTTGTCGATCCTGAACAGCCTTATCATCGTTGCCTGCATGCACAACAGAGCAGGATAGCAGGTGACTACAGTCCAGCCACCAGAGGATGCATAACTGCGGGATGCTCTCGTGCTTTCTGTGTGCTACTTGGTCTGTGTGCTATTTGGTCTCACACCGTTTTGTGAATGGAACCAGACGGATATGTTGAGGCATTACACTTGAAAGACAACACTGAACCATGAATGTTTTCAGGCCCCATTTTGGGTCTAACGAGGTAGGCGGTCAGGATAGCACCTCAAGGGGTGACCACCACCATTACTATCCAGATGTGTCGCTATCCCCTTCACATGTAGGTTGGACGGGTTGGATTCCCTCCCCTCTTGTGACATTCAGATGTTTTCCGACTCACCTAGCTGCAGGTAGATGAGACCAACGATGATCGCCAGCACGACTGTCTGCGCCACCTTGCCCTTGAGAATCAGGTCGTTGCGCCACGAGTTGTTCTGTGCGCGACGCGCCAGGAGCATGAATTGCGTCCAAAATGACGCATAACCTTGTATGGCGGATGCATCAATGCCGTGGTTCATCACGACTCCAAGCTCGGCAGATCTGCAGCAAACGTGCAGGAAGCAAGGCACGGTTAGCGACATGCCACTGATGGTCCCACCCCTTGTGACATGTCCGGACAGGCATTGAACGCCACACAGGACAGGCGTTGGACGCCACACCGGAAGCACATTGGCCGCCACACCGCAAAGGCATCGGACGCCACACCGGCAAGGCATCGGACGCCACACCGCAAAGGCATCGGACGCTACACCGGAAAGGCACCGGACACCACATGGGAAAGGCCTGTACTCACTTGAGCATGGCCACGTTCCCGTCCGACTCCTTCCAATGAGTTATGATTTGCTTGATGCGCGCGGACTCCGACTCCTTCGCCTGTGCACGAGGAGGCCATCGCAGCGATGAGCAGCAATTGGTGGGCTGCTGTCCCTCACGGGCACAAGAGCAGGAAAGCGAATCAGACGCTGAGACCACAATGCTGTGGCAACCCCGATTAACCCAGTCAACCTACCTTCAAGATTGCAGCCTCGTCGACTTGGCCGTTGGCAATGAAATCATACTTGTCATCTCCGCTGGTGTTGCCGCCTGCACAGTGTCAGCACAGTGCAGTCAAAAATCAAACTACAGATTAACACACATTGCCTGCACATTAGATGAAATCGCGGCAATCCAGCGGCTGAGTGTACAATTATTACTCAGCAGTAGCCATGCCCTATCCAGCACGTGCTGTGTGCCTGGCCCTGAAGAATAAAAATGCCATACTCACCGGCATTGAGCACAGACATGAAGAGAAAATCTGCCGGGTTGAAGTTGTTTGGGCACTCGTACCCAGCGCGGCGGAAATAGGGAACCATCTCAGGCACTGGCCCATGGTACACAACCTGAAGCCACACAGGACTGAAATGCATTCTGAAGAATGACAGAGGAACGGGCAAGCTGAGAAGTCAGACACAATCGGTGCAGCTGCAATGGCAGATTGTACATAAATCGGCACACCTGCACTCTGGCACCTGTGCGGCGAGCCCCACACAACCTGTGATCATCAGGCAGTTTCCCATACTGGACGATTCTCCACCCACCTCTCCCTCTGCCAGCACGATGAGGTCATCGAATATGTTGAAGACCTCTGACGACGGCTGGTGGATGGTGCACACGATGGTGCGGCCGTAGCGGTGCGCCACGTTGCGCAGGATGCGCGCAACCTTGTACGCCGTGAACGAGTCAAGGCCGGAGGTGGGCTCGTCCAGGAACAGGATGGAAGGGTTCGTGCTGCGGGCAAAGGCGCATACAGCTGCATTACCATGTAGTGCATGGTGGTGCACAGAACACAACCCTGAAACCTGCATTCCTTGCATTCTGTGCATTCTATGCATTCAGCCTAATTCGGTGGCTGAGAGCAGGACATGGGCGTGCACACTGGGGTTAGCACCGTGTAGGATTGCAGGCTGAGTGGAAGACTCACATCATTTCCATTCCCAGGCTGAGCCTCCGCTTTTCTCCTCCGCTGATTCCCTTGATGAGGCTGCTGCCCACCACGTTGTCCAGGGACTTGCGCAGGTTGAGCATGTCGACCACCGCCATGGCGCGCCGGACCTTCTCAGCCTTGGACATTTCACGCGGCAGCTTGAGCTCGGCAGCAAACAACAGGGCCTCACGCACGGTCATGGTGTCCATGATCACATCCTCCTGAAAAACACACAGTTTGAGTGGAGAGGAAAAGGCACGGCATTTTTGACAGGGGAGCGGCTCCTGTTGTTGATGTGATGCAAGTCACTGAGGGGTTTACAAGTTTCGGGCAGCAGAGCAGCCGTACTGGAGGTACATTGCAACCACGTTGCCATCAGAGGGTTGATCCAATTGAGCACAGGACCTGTGTATCACCGCCTATACCTGATGCACAAAGCCGCTGATGCGCCTCATCTTGCTCCCATCCATGACATCCCCGTTGACGGAGATGGTGCCGCCCACTGTCGCCATGCTGTTGTGGATGCCAGCAAGAACGTTGAGAAATGTTGTCTGCAACACGCATGTTGAGTTGCATGGGTTTTATAAAGGTGCATAGGTGAGAATGGATGACTGCGATGTTCTCGTGAGGCTTGCTTGCATGCTTGTGAGCTGGCACACACCTTGCCAGCGCCAGAAGCGCCCATCACAGCTGTCAGCCGGCCAGGTTGAATCACGCCGTTCAGGCCTTTCAGGATGTCCTTGTCCACCACAGTCTTGGCCTCTTTGTCCCGGATTTGA
>QAXH01004072.1:0-19049 GCA_004335635.1 Chloromonas sp. AAM2 | reverse complement strand
CCGTCTGTCCGCCTGCTGTGTGTCTGCCTGCCCGTCTGTCCGCCTGCTGTGTGTCTGTCTGCCTGTCTGTCTGACCATCGGGCCACCCGTGTGTTGATCCATCTGTACTTGTCTACCTGCTTTTACTTGTTCTTCCTTTCCATACGTTGCCTAGCCGCATTGCCATTTCAGGCCTCCCTTTGACTCGTTTCTCCTTTCTAAATGTTGCCTGGCCGAGTTGCTGCTTCTGTGGCTGCTTTTCCAGGCCTCCCTGCCCCACATCCCGCACCTCAGCCAGGCGCTCTCCACCCGGCCCCCTCAGTTCCTCATCATGGGATGCCAGGAGCAGACAGTGGCAGATCTCAAACAACGCCTGCAGGTGAAGGCTCACCAGCATGATCATGGCACCTAGACACGAGCTGCTAGGCATTTGAAACCAAGCTGCAAGCTGTGGTGCATGTCTGTACAGTGCCTGACTTGTCATACCCACTTGACTTGATGTTAGTCGGCGGCGCCTGTCATCAGCTCACTCTAAGCGTCGGTTCCATTGCCCCGGGCCCCGGGTGTGTCGCCTGCCGTTATGTCTATATTTACAGCCTGGGCACCATGCCTACTTACGGCCTGGGCACCATGCCTACTTACGGCCTGGGCAACACTTGCAAGTGAAGGCTCACCAGCGTGAAATTGATTACATGATCATTTCAAGTTACTGCAGCCAGATCAAGGGAGCTTGTACGTAGTATGGGCAACCCCACATCGGCTGGTGCTGGGCGTTCAGCACAGAGAGTGTTTCGCCTGCCGCTGTGCCTGTGCCACAGCCTATGCCGGTAGCCGCTAGCCTATGCCTATGCCTATGCCTATGCCTATGCCTATTGCCCAGTCTGGATGCAACTGCCACGAACTCGCTTGTTTCACCTGCTTAATCACGCCACCGTTGTATGCCACCAATGTACACCACCAACGCCACCAATCTGCTTGCGACGCCCTGCAGGGCCTATTCGGCTCTCAATCGGTCTTAGTAGATGCCACCGCCGCCGCCGCACTACCAGCCAAGCGTGTGGGCATGCTTGTGCCCGATGGCATCCCTGGCATGCAAATGTTCACTATGCCTGTCAAACCGCTAGCAGCCCCAACCGACACATCTCAACCACCAACCGCCACTGATGCAACCAAGCAGGAGCGCCAGAAGCCACATGTGTATGACGCAATCAGCCAGGAGAGTCAGAGGCCACTTGTGTACGTCGGGGATCAAGTGCATACTGACGGCTGTGTGGGGTTTATTCTGTACCCCAAGGTTGCCACGCAGCCGCTATCCACGCCACCCGCCTCTACACGAGGTTCAGAAATGAGGTCATCAGCCGTCAGCCAGCAGCAGCCAGCAACAATCACTCACCCCAACTCTTCCCCATTAAGCCTTCCTGCGCGCACTCCAGCCAGCCAGGCCGGCCCCATCCCGCCGAACCAGCCTAATTCAGCACAGTTGCTCACCCACTGGGCCGCTGATGTGCCCGCATCACCCACGCCCGCGCCCCACCCCGCGTCCCCGCACCCGCCCAGCGCCCCCGTCAGCCCCACTAACGCCCTCCTCCTTGCCCGTGCACTCTTCGGCTGGCCCCGCTTTGCCTGCCTTCAACTCTCCGAGGCCGTTCTGCCACATTTACAACCGCCACACACTGCAATTGAACATCCACATCCGCCAGGCGAGAGCAGCACGATGGTGACCGTTTGCAACCACGGCCCCGGCCCACCGACGGCCAGCTGGCCACGGGTTCAATTGCTCGTTGAGCCGCCTTTGCATGTGACCAGCGTGCCAGGGCCGCCCCTGCCAAGCCTTGCGGAAACAGCGTTTGTTGAGTGTCCTGCTGTCGGTGCACCGAAGGATCGTGCCGATCACACGTCCGGACCCCTGACCCTCCGCCGCCATGGGTGGGTGTGCACAGCATGCTCTCATCACAACTGCGTTCATTGGCTCATGTTCATGTACATACACACACTTGTTTGAGAGCACCTGAGCTTTATCATTGAGTTTCAGAATCAGCATTTCAGGCGATAGGATGAATGGATAGCCGCTGGCTCGGCCCATGCAAAAAATAAATAAAAAGGACAGAAGACACCACACTGGTTTCAGTGCCGCACCCAAGAACTGTCCCAGAACTGGCAAACTTCTTTTTTTGTGTGAGAGATAGCTATTAGTTATTCTGCTGCTACGGAAAACCACTAGGAAATTGATGTAATGGCCCACCACCTTTCATTTGTGTCTGGGCCCCTCAATCTCCTGGCAGCCAATGGCAGCTCAACTCAGTGTACAATTGTAGTCACCCTCAACCATCATGCAATGAGTGAAATTTTTGGTTGTTTAGCTTGCAAGAAGTGCGGCTGTCCAATCTGGCAGGCCATGCCGTAAAAGCAGCCTTACTGGCCCTTGACCAGTCTGACAACATGCTGCCATTGTTACACTGTCGCATCTTGCCGTCTGCAGAAATCCTGGCAAGAGGCTGGTTGTGTTTGTTTCTTTGTTTAAATCGTGATAGATCATGACCAGATGCCTTACAACATCTGTGTCTATTGTGTTGGTCTCCTAGTCACATCTTAGCGACACATATAGGTTCTGTTAGTCTCCTTCTTTTTCAAACTCAAAGAGATCATGGCCGTCATGTGTCCTTGATGTGCAGCCCGCTGGCATCCGTACTCGAGCCTGATGTCTTTTCACATCCGTGCCGACATGCGCGAGGGATGGTTCCCTCAACGTAGGGACCAATGGACTCGGTAGTCAAGCAATGGCGATACGATGTACGTACTCGCCACTTGTTGTGCCTTGTGCGATGCTTTCAGGTCTGTGCGTGTGCCCACACGTGGGATTGGTCAGCTGCCCGTTTTCATGATGCCGCCCCACCATGGGTTATGCCCAGGTGGGTCACGTGCGCGTCCGTTTCACCTTGAAAGGGATCCGTTTTCACGTCACATGATTCAATACGCAGTGTGTGTTTGGGTTCCAAAACCTGTGCAACTGCCTTGGGACTCACACAAAAAAGAAGTGGGTCCTAAACCTTCTGAA
The DNA here is from genome assembly GCA_004335635.1 of Chloromonas sp. AAM2. NCBI lineage: Eukaryota > Viridiplantae > Chlorophyta > Chlorophyceae > Chlamydomonadales > Chlamydomonadaceae > Chloromonas > Chloromonas sp. AAM2. The sequence goes on along the minus strand of QAXH01004072.1, from coordinate 16,015 downwards.
GTTTGCACAACAAATATTCGTTGATACTGTTGTGCAGGCGGCACCATCAAGCTGCAAATCTTTGAGTCACGGTACCAGTGGCTGGTGAGGCAGGCGGTCCAGCAGGGCGCCATGTGGGGCTTCACATTCGGCCAAGGGCTGGGTGTGTTGGCAGCTATCAAACGGTGGGTGCAGGCTGTAGCTTGGGTTTGCCTGTGGCTATGCTTTCACAGTGCTAGTCAGAACCAGCCTCATTTGACCAATTAAGCAGGCTGTTTCTGGAAGGCACGAAAACGCTTTGATGGCCATTGCCAGAACCTGCAGATGAAACGCAAACGGCAACAAAATTCCCAGACACGCCCAGAATGTGTGCATGCGCCCTCGTGCGGCTATTGCTGGTGGTGCTGGTCCCTCGCAGAAGAGGTGCAAAGGGTCAGGCACGGGCAGGCGCAGGCGCAGGCACAGGCGCAGGGGCAGGGACAAGGGCATCACGGACAGCACGGACAGCATGGACAGGCATGGGAAGCATGCAATGATGGCTTTGGAAGTGTGAGAGCTATCAGCAGAATGGGTGTCTCATGACTGCTGTCGTTACTCCAGGTACGGCCTCTGTGGCAATCAGTTCTTCTGCGTGGTGGAGGCCGGAGAGAGGTGCGGGCAAGATGCGATGACATGAGAGAGTTTGCACGAGTCCAGCCTCATCATCTCATTATGTTCAAGCATTACGTGCAAGCATTACGTGCAAGCATTATGTGCAAGCAACACCACAGCAGGGCAGGCCTAGCTAGAGGTACAAGCGCTACCTTCACGAGGTGCAGACGCAACGCATCATTGCACAAGACAGGAACCGCTGAAGAATCTGTTTCAAACAAGCCTGCGCAGAATCAAGGTCGCATAATGGTTCAGTCATGTCATGCTCGCTTGGTCTATTGCTGTTCTACACAGCGCATTGGCCAATACCTGTCCCAAGCCTCCGCTGCACAGGGCCAATTCCAACCTTTCGGGAAAAGTTCCCAGCACCAACCTGCCACAGACCTTCTTGGCATAGCCCAGTGTTGGAGGTGGCTGTAACCTGTGATAAACCTGCATAGGCTTCATTGCTTCTATATGTTTGCTGGTAGCTGTTGAAACGTACCCTTGCTGTGCCTTGTCCATCATTACATGGCTTATCATCATAGTTATCATCTGTGCCTTCTTATCTGTGCCATCTGAAAAACTGTTTGTTTAAGTTCAAACATCTTAAAAAAAAGGATGTTTGCCAGTTCTGGGACAGTTTTGTTATGGCCAATGGTGGCTCTGTGAAACATGGTGCGTCTGCTGTCACCGGTGTCCAAGGACTGTGGACCTTGTAGTCTGCTACACTGTAGACCAGGCCTAAACTTCTCCCATTTCAAACACACACACATATACACGCACATATACATGTTTTGCTGACACACAATGGTTGCTGGCGGTAATACAGACCAATTCACACAAACTGTCCCAGAACTGGCAGACTTCTTTTTTTTGTTACTCTGTGCCTTGTGTGCAGGTTTACATACAATCCCCAGCGTGTGACGGTCGCCCCAGGCACCTTCGGAGTGGTGTTGGCAGACGTCAAGCAAGTCAAGGTGTGGAGGCTTGTTGCAGGCGAGGGCCAACCTTCAGTCTTGTGACTGCTTGCCTCTGTGCCAGGGGTACGGATCCCTGTTAGAAGCCCTGTCTCAGTGCTGGTTTGAGTGCTCACCTCCACCTGGGTTTGAATTCAGGACCTGTCAATGGCTGTACAAAACGATTTTATTGATTGGAAGCTTGGTCGTAAGGAGAGGTGCTCGGCATGTGCATGCCCGGTGTGCTCTGCGGTGCCACCCTGCGGCAGGCTCTCACCGAGGGAGGAACACATGTAAAGTTCACCCCTGTGTCCTTAGTGCTTGAGGGACGTCACTCTGACTCGGTACGTGCACGTGCACACGTGCATGTGCCCTTTGTGTGACGTCACAGGACGTTGAGCTAGGGGAGGACTGCACGCCGGAGATGGCACGTGATCTGTTGGACGAGGCGGTTAGGGTGGTGGCACTGCTGAAGCCAGCTGTCAAGCGACACAAGGTAGGCTGCAAGGCGAACCTGCACGATGGAAAAGGGACGGAAAAAGTCAGCAAGTCACAGAGGCTCTGTCACAATCACAAGTCTGGACAGAGGCCCAAAACGTCGCGCTTCAGAACCATGCAAAGTGCATAACTCGCCATCTCCATCATTGGCAGACTCCGAAACCGCCCAGGCTCCAAAGCCACTGTAAGGTCGGGTAGAGCTGCAGCCTTGAACGGCAGCCGTATGACTCACAAACTCCTGCCATGGCACGAATGCCTCCTCAAAGACCTCCTGCCTGGGCGGCAGGAATTGGCCAGTTGGGCCTCTGGCATTGCCCAACCCCCCCCAAAGTCCTGGTGCCAGTCCTGGCGGAATAACCCGGTCTCGCCTCTGTTGCTGACCTTGCTTCCCTGCAATTTTGGAGTCGACCCCGGGCCTTGCAAGACGAAAGTGTTAGCAGTCTGATGATGTTGTATATGGATGCTTAAGCTATCTTCTGCCCCACTTGTGGGACGATACAGATGCGAAGCTCAAACTAAGTAGATTATGTAGAACTAGACACTTACTCACACCTGCTCACGAGCGATTAAGGGCGTCCATAGTGTTGAGCCAGCGAGGTTGCCTTGAGTTTGCGTGTGAGGAGTTGACCCGGGGCCTGACATGCCTGCACCTGCACCACTGCAGGCAGAGCAGGCATCCGCTAACTCACTCGCTCACTCACTCGCTCACACGTACAATTATCCAACCCTGCTGTTGCGCCACTGCAGGCAGAACAGGCGGAGCAGACAGGCCGGTCCAGACCGCCCAGCTTACCTTTCTTCGGCACCCTTCTCCACGCCATGGCCTCTTCAAGCCCCTCGGGCGGGTACAAGGTTGACAGACGCGCTGGGAAGGCAGTCCCTCTTACAGATGAGCATGACAAAGCTGACGTCGATGATGACGACAAAGTTGTTGAGGATGAAAATGATGAAGATGATGAAGATGATGAAGATGATGAGGATGAGGATGAAGATGGGGATGAAAGCTCGGACAGTGAAAGTGAAGCTAGCGACAAAGAAGATACAGACAGCGATACGGTAAGTGTTTCAATGATGGCCCAAAGTTACTGTTATCAATTTTGCATCCATTCAGGCTGTGCTGACCTCTCTTTTTCCCTTGGTGTATTGACATGCCTGCTTGTCTTGCTTACCTGTGCACTCGAGCCTGTGCACTCGAACCTGTGCATCCGTATGGTGTACGTCGGGTGGTCACGACATGGTCGGACATGGTGGTTCTAATAGTCATCACTACACCGCATACGCAATATTATGCCAAATCTATGTTACTGATGAGCACCAACGGGTCACATGTCTACCGTGCGTCATCTGAATCAACACGAGCTAATTAATCAAACTGGCCCTGGTGTAATAAATATTTTTAAAAAGCCTCGTGTTGATTTAGAGGACGTACGGTATGATACCTTGCGATGAAAGCAATCTGAGCGACCCGCTTTGCAGGACGATGAACGTAAGATCGCTGGGAGGAACAAGGTCCACTTCACTGTGGATGCAGCCACGATTCTGAAGCATGCACAAGCCATAAAGGAAGCTGCTGAGGCCGGGGTCCCACTGGAGCCTATTCTGGACAGGCTACGAGATCAGGCTAAGGGCTTAGAGACTGAGGGAAACAGAAAGCAGCCTGATAATCCTCAGCCGCTGAACCTGTCATCAGACACGGACTTGGGTGACGATGGGCCTGTCATACCGCCAGCAATGCCGACCGAGGGGCCAATGGAGGCGAGGGTGGAGGTGGCTGTGCGACTGTCTATGGCGCTGGCTAATCTCCTCAGCTCTCGAATGCCAATGGTGGGTGCACATTGGGGCGTTACAGGCCAAGGTGGTGGGTGCATATTGGGGCGATACAGGCCAAGGTGGTGGGTGCACCAAGGTGGTGGGTGCACATTGGGGCGATATAGGCCAAGGTGTTTTACACTCCCAGAGTACAGGCGACTCTAACCGCAGCATTGTTCAGCATGTGGGGAAGCGCAGGCACCCCAGCATTTGAGCAAGTGCTGTCTCTACCTAGAGGCTTGGACGCCTGTTAGCCACTGGCAATCAAGACCGTGCTAGCTAGCGTGTGCCAAAGAAGACATCACTTTCTGCGACCACAAGATATGAAGCAGAGCATGCAGTTAAAGTGCAGCCGATTGATCTCATGTGATAATCTCGCTCGACTGGTACTTTATGTACATCAGCGGATACGCTCTCTCTCTCTCACACAGGGAATGTTGAACCTGACGCTCAGACACTGACTTAAGTTGGCACTGTTAAAACCATCAAAGGTGACGCCGATGCTGACGTAAATGTGAAATCAGAGATGTGAGATGCAGCACGCACGACGGTGCTTCACAACTCAGTCTTGAAATGGTTTGCCCATTGACATCTTTCACGCCCATTGGCAAATTGATGTTTCTCGATCTTTATTCTACAGCATGAGCTGATGGTGGGCAATCACATGAGGGGAGGCACTCCAACCCGTCCAACCTACAAGTGAAGGGTTGCCCACCACCACTGACGTCAAAATATCTGTCACTGCTGGAAAGTCTACGAGACTCCTGCTACTGGGTATACTGTTCTTTCTCCGGTGTTTGGATTCTTTTCTGAGTACCTGCAGTTGGACTGGTCCATCATAACGCCCGTGATCAACTCGTTCAACTGGTTTTTCCCAATGCCTACCAGCTCAGCCACTGGTGAAAAGTCACCCTACGAAAGTTGCTTGTCTCCCGTTCTTGGATCCTTGTCCGAGCACCAGGCACGTGCAGCATATTGCATCAGCCTCGCTCAACGACTTGCAAGCCTTGCTCCTTCCTTTTTCAGTGTATTCAAATCCAATGTAACGTCACACTGTCAACTGCTTGTTTGTGTGCAGAGCGGCCCAGTCATGTACGAGATGTTCAGCGGCTTCTCGGCGCTCAACCGCATGCGCAGCCTACATGCATGTCTGCAGCGCTCGGGCATGGCGATGAGGGTGGCTTCAGTTCTTGAGGACGCGCTTGGGGAAGAGAGTGCGTGGAATCAAGACTGGAGTGATCTCAAGTTCCTCGAATCACTCCTGACTGACCCTAACCCCGCGCCTGCACAATAACTGTAGAATAAGAAGGGATAACCCAGATGCTACAGGCCCGCCAGTCTAGTTGCCCCCCTTACTATTTTTCTTTCAACCGTTTTTTTCATAACGTCCCTAGTGTATTCCTGCACTGTATTCCAATGGTTAAGTTGGTTGGACCGCGGGGTCGAAGTCCCCAGCATTCCATGAACCGAGTATGCAGTCTCGTTAAACAGACCTCAGCGACAGTCTGAGTGTACTCTAGTGTACTGAGTGTACTAACATAATGTGCCTTGGAACCAGAATTTGGTACGCTGCCCTGCCTGCGCCGTGCTGTACTGCCTCTTTTTCTTCTTGTATGTTGGCGGCGGCTGATTGCATGCAATGGAAGTGCACGAGTGCTGGTGACTTTCAGACATGTTCACAATTGACAGTCGCTTGAGAAGATTTATTCACAGAGAAGCCAATGCTGGGACGCTCAGTCGGATCTGCCAGTGGCTCCAGTTTGGCTTTTTGTCTAGTAGGGTCTAACGAACGCCAGCTGTGGCACGTAGTCGTGACCGTGGCTACTAAGAGGCATTGCTCTTGCCTGCATTGTTGACATCGTTGCGTTTTAGACTGGCAGGCGAGAGGCTTGGGGGGAGCTTTGTGGCCTGGGTGGGAAGGGGCTGGGCGGCCTGGGGAGGGCCAAGATTTGCACGTTACGGCACTTGGCTTCTGGAGAGAAAAATGATGATCGACGATAAGAAGCGTTGTGCACAGTTACACAAATTGCGTGCCTACAGTACTTCTTTTGAATACAGTAGAGCATGCTGTCAGATTGTAAAGCTGCTTGGGAAAGTAAATCGCAATGTACCGAACATTCACTGTCCATCATGCGCAGTATTCAGTTACTCCGTGACTGTCAGTCCCTTACTCGTCTATTGTGGAGATTAAAAAAACAAGCACGACGCGAAGCCAAGCAGCATACTGAAGCTTGATCAGAGATGCTGGGTAGTACGGGTTGGCAAGCATTTTATACAGGCACAAGCCGTATTCTGTGACGAAACAGCAAGCATCTATAGTCATGCCTCACCAATTGAGTTGTTCCTCCACTGGACATGGAAGTTTGCCAGTTCTGGGACAATTTGTGTGAATAGGTCTGTAATACTGCCAGCAACCATTGTGTGTCAGCAAAACATGTGTGTGTGTGCGTGTGTGTGTGTGTGTGTGAGAGAGACCCATACCAAATGAGATCACAGCGTAGGCCAACTCAATCCCTCACTTATATTGCAGTCGGCTCAGCTGTGTAGCCCAGCACCATCGCACTTCTCACGCGTGAGAAAACAGATCTCCGATGACCCCGAAGCGATCGAGAACGCCTTCAACTGCCTTTCGAAATTGAACATGCTTCTATTCTTCGGAATCGCATACATTGTCAGGGCGGCCTGCTACTCGACGGGAGTGTGAGCATCCAGTAGCCCTTGCCCAGATCAGGTGAGCACGCGAGGAGGGTATTACAAAGCACACCGGGCATGTCGCAGTATGCTTGAACTGTAATAGAGGTGGTTGGAACCTGTTGTAGCTGTTGGTGATTTGTCAAGGTTGAAGTGGCTGAGCTTGCGTAGGGCGTAGCATTCATATATCAGTCAGCAGAAGCAGACATCCAATGCCGCCCCAGGACCAATGCATATCACCACAACACCACTGCACTCACACAGTCATGCAGACAGCCAACATGTTTTGTTATTGGATGTCAGTCCCATGTTGACCCTCCTTTTGTTGCCCATGCACACAGGGTACTGTGGCGGCTGCCATGTGCATACAAGAACAGCAGGAAGATGTAGTGAACAGCGCAACAGCCCAAGACTGTAGGGGTAGGTTGTGTTATGCCTCACGCTTACAGCGGTGCCTGCGGTGGAAACGGATACTCTGAAGGGCTTCACGCATCCTAGTGAAATGCTCTGCGCGCTGGTTCCTGTAGCTTAGCTGCCTGTAATTCAATCGTCCGCCAAGCACCAGCTTCTTGCCTTTGCCCGCCCTGGGCCTGGTCGTCCTTTCGAAGAATGGTGGCCCGCAGGGAGGGGCCTGGTCGTCCCCTGGAAGAATGGTGATGGCGATATACCCGCAGGGAGGGGCCTGGTTGTCCCCTGTAAGAATGGTGATGGCGACATGCCCGCAGGGAGGGGCCTGGACGTCCCATGGAAGAATGATGATGGTGATATACCCGCAGGGAGGGGCCTGGTCGTCCTCCGGAAGAATGGTGATGGCGATATACCCGCAGGGAGGGGCCTGCGCGTCCTCTGGGAGAACTGCGATGGCGATATGCCCACAGAACATATGCCTGCAGAGCGATGCTGTTACTACCCATGAGGCTCACTTCTTTGGCCCGAATGCATGTTAGGTGTGACACCCGAATGACAGCTTGTAACCATCTCCTTGTACCCCAGCATCCCAAGAAACACTCTGACACCAGCACTTGCTTGGTCTCTTATCACATATCACCACTCATTCTCAGCTGACTCACTGCTCAGCTGACTTCGCTGTTGTATCGCAATGCTTCTCGTTTAGGGGCATGATTCTTAATCCCGATGCTTTGGAACACCCCCCCGCCCCATATTACACATATTACAGCGCACAAGCCCCTGGAACGTCTGGCGAGCCTCTGGAATGAGCGCGTGCTGCACGGAATATGGTGTTATGTAACGCGCGATACATTTGTTTGCAAATATATCTTCAAAACACTGGGTGACTGAGGCGATTATGGCCGCCACTACAAAGTAACAAAAGGCATCAGGTACCACACATCAGCCCAGGTTCACGCCACCCCGTTGGCGGTTGCTCCTCGTTGACTCACACAGGGGTGGCATGAACTTGGCGGCACGAGGGGGGGATGCAATGTCATTTCCGATGGTAGGTCCTGATCAGCACTGGCTGATGGCTGACGCAGCTTCCAACTTCCAAATTGTAAACAGTATGTGGTGTCTGCTTGTTTCATTACCACGCGCCAGCACTAGCAATTGGAAGCAGGGATGGTAACTTCTGAGCTGTCCGCATTGAAGCTTCTCGGCTGTGCTCGGCTGTGTTTTGCCTTGTACACTGACGATGACTGGTGGTATGCTCTCCCCCCTTGCAATTGGTATCAGACGTTTGTACGCCTTTAGTGCCAGCAAATTACGGCAAGACAAGAAGGGACCACCCAGATGCCGCAGACAGTCAATCCTTACAAGAAGGGAGTGCACACCAGAAAGCACCTCCACGTAAATACAATCTGCGCAAATAGTTCTCCTAGTGAAGGGGAATCTAGCCGCGTCAGCAAGGCCTGGTGACTTCCTTGTGGCTATCAGACCACTGGGCACCTAAGCGCCTCGTTAGCATAGATAGTGAAATCAGCTGAAATTGATCAAGGTCAGCTGACACCTAAACACCTGCCTCATGTCCACTTTTAACACTTGGTCGTGTTAGATTATCAGTTCGGAACACTCTTAAAAATGAAGCCAGCGCAGGCGTTTTGATTACAACTTGGCTCTTGAGGAAGTTACGCTTAAGTACGAAGCGCGACAAAATCGTGAAATCATGGCATCACACTATGTCTAACGGTGTTGAAAGGAGAAAGCCTGGGCCCACCAGCCAGCCAACAATCTTTTTTTTTAATGGGCCGTGACAACGTGACGGAGTAACCGAGTTGGCGGGCGTTATTGGTGACTGACTGTGTCAGCAATGGCTCTGCCGCAGCGCTGCAGACCGGTTCCGACTTGCAAGCATAGAGCGCCGACACGCAGAGGCTGGACGCTGCATGGCCGCCGTGCCATGGCTGCTGATCAGCACGCCTCGCCTTGTGGAGCCCCATATTTTCATTGTGGGCCTGTGGATGTCCTAGTCGTGGGTGGAGTAAGCGGCTGTGGAAAGAGGTTAGCAGGGAGAACGGAATTGTGCTGCTTTCACACACTGCGCTGCTGAGTGGATGGCACCATGGATGTGCTGGCAGGCTGGCTTGCATGAAGCACCATGCATGTACTGCGCGTAAGCACATTGCCATTGGGCCCCAGCTAACCAGCTGCACATCAGCCAGGGCACCTTGCCTGAAGCATTGCAACGTCAGTCTTGCTTTGCTGCATAACATCTGCCCACTGTTTACGCGGGTCGTGTCACAAGCTTTGGTTGTACTCGCAGCAGAAGAACAGCTTGCCAAGGCCAAGCCTTACTGCCACGTAACATAACATTTCATAAGACGTGAGTAACCATTGCAACATTGCAGCCAACTGACAACCACTGTGAGCGATTGCTTTGCAGTACTGTGGCCCGCAAGCTTGCCTCATGCCTGGGTTGGGACATGCTTGAGGGGGATGACTTCCATCCGGAGACTAACAGACGTGAGTAGATGCCAAGGTTCCCATGCAAAGGATTGGTTCAAGTGTGTGCACAGGGAAGTCTCGCATCATCCCATTCTGTGTCCTGTTCGGGCCTCCCTGCCCAGGTTACATCAGTTGGGCTCACACACCACACACCACACCACACCACACACCACACCATACCACACCACACACCACACCATACCACACCACACACCACACCATACCACACCACGTGAGCGCTAGCAAGCTATGGTTGCAGAGATGTTACATCAGGCAGCTCAAGCAATGATAGCAAGCTATGGTTGAGATGCAAGGGTTGAACTCAAGCCCATATCATTGTAATGCAAACATTACAACAACCTTGTGGACAGCTGCTCAGCTCATGCCATGCACCCATCTCTACATATCATTCATGACCGGCACGGGCACCCTCGCCCGGCATTCATAGACCTGTCCACAGCTTGGAAAACAGGGTGGAAAACGGCCCAAACAAATGGGCAGAAATGAAAGTGGTGAACGGATTCAAGGCTGGTGATGCTCAGAGGCAGGTTCAGCCCATGTCATGGTGGTGTAAAGCATGGCGCATCGTGAACGGTTCAGCTCATGATTCATTTGGAGTGGCACTGACATTTTCACATGGTACCCACAGACCTGTCCACAGCGCTACCAACAACAGGGTTGCTGCAGTAAAATAATTTCATTTTCGCAGCTGAAGCCAAGTCTCTGCATCCCAGTCCCTGGTTGTGCCATTTTCTGACATGAAATCTGTCCATGCCCAGTCCATCTGGCAACGGCTTCCCTGTCTAAGACAAACATGTGGTTGCTTTCCTCGAACCGGAGTTGTTCAATGTCCATCTGTTACAAGAGCACTGCTGCTGTTGTGCAGGGAAGATGGCTTCAGGCCAGCCCCTGACTGACGATGACCGCTGGCCCTGGCTCAAGGCGCTGCGCCATGCGGCATGCCAGCGTGTGGCGGAGGGGCAGCGGGTGGTGGTGGCGTGCTCTGCACTGAAACAGTCGTACCGCGACTTCTTGCGAGACGTGACCAAATGTGAGTGCAGTAAACTGCACCAGGTGTGTTCACCAGGCATGTACAGGACAGTGATGCTGACAGTCGGAGTTACTAAAGGATGTTGTGGGATGCATCACAAAGGCTATTAGCATTACGTCATGCCTGTCCATTTTTGACTTAACGATTGTCAGGCGCGTAATTCTTGGAGAGATATTGTGTCTAGCTGCAGCACCGTGGGTTGAACCATGAAAAGCCATGTAATGATGATGATGATGATGCCTGTCCATGCTCAGGCAGCCAATGTCACGTGTCCATCTGATTCTGAATCCAACTTTGTCACGTGCACTGCCTTGTGACGCAGGCGTACCACAAGGTGTCGATGGCGACGCTTCAGCGGCACCCCGTGTGGAGTTTGTAAGTGGCAAAAAACACAATTATGACATCATGAGCCTCAGTTGCTTGGCTAGAGTGTCACTGGGTAGGTAGGCCTTGCTGACTGCTCATGCTGGATTTGTATTAGACATGAACACTGGGCAGCCATGACGACTATGGCATCAGCCCCCACATCCGAGTGCCCTGCATGCTTCCTGCAATCATGTTTGTTCGTTCCGTCGTACAACAGACCATCAAGTGTACTCAAACGCTTGTCACGTGTCATCATGCCTCAGGTGCTTTTGGACCTTCCAGAGGACTTGCTAAGAGCCCGTGTGGCAGGACGAGGGGGACACTTCATGCCAGCCAGCCTGCTAGACTCGCAGCTTGCTGCACTGGAGCGAGGCGAGCCTAGCAAACAAGGGAGCGAATGGCTGTGCATAGTACGCAGTACTGAAAGTGAAACCGCTGGTGGCAATCCACATCCACATGAACACCCATCGCAAGCTGTCAATACAGGGCATGTCCAGCGCCATCCCAGTGATACAAGGCATGTCCAGGGCACAGAGACGGGATGCAACAGCGAACGTGGCACCTCGTCCTCAGATGTTGCAGACAATGTGCTCACGTGCCCTGGTGCATTTCCCACCACTGAAGCTATTGTCACGCATGTTGTGCGGCTTCTGCATGAACCTAGGTATGATCACGAACGACAGCAGGATTGAAGCCCTCGGCATGTGATTGAGTAAGAAATGCAAGCAATTGATGCGTAACGCAAGCTGGACACAATTCTTTGTTGTGCCAGCCTGCCATGTTGCCTGTCAGCCTGCAGCCTGCCAGGGGTTGCTAATCCTGTTGGTGGGCAATGACACGTCCTGACAGACACAACTTCTAACTGCTTGAACAGGCAACGCCTGAGAATATCACCACGCATGTTGCATCAGGCGTGGTTCTGTGAATGAAAGTCATCACATAGCAATCTGCTATGTGGCGCAACAAACTGGTCAGTTACTCAGCTTAAAAAGTTTGCACGTGGCCAGGGTTTCGTGCCGGTCCAGGACAGGATCATTTTGCATCGCCAATTTGACAATCGTAGCATCCTGTTACCTTGACACCAGCCACGCTGACATTGACGCGAACTGGGCCATTCGACCTGAACCTTGATTTGAATTTGAGTTCAAGGCAGATGACTTCTCACGCGACGGACTGCATCCCTGAAACGGAAGTGCCCCGCGCACGGACAAGGGGGCGCGTAGGTGCCAGAAGTGCTGCTAAAGCTGCTGCTCCAGTTCAAGAGCCCGCAGCTGCGGTACCAACCAAACCCGAGGTCAAGACCGTGCAGCACAACAGCTTCTTTGGCTTGCAGCGCCCCAGGCCCGTTGTGAAGCTAGATGAGAACAACAAGGCAATCAAGAACAGGGCGGGCCGACCGCAGCTGCCCAACGAGAGCGTTCTTGGTGCGTTTACCGGCTCATGCACACAGCACACTGTTCATGTTGCATGCATGCATCCTGATCGATCCCGAGCTAATGCAGTCATTGCAGCTCGCTCCAACCATCCTGACATCTGTTGGCTTACGTGTGACCCACAACAGTAACTCCCATGGCACACGAAATCCATGCTGCATGAATTCGCAGCAAGCTGCACAGTCCTGACTACATTCCCAGCACCTCATTGCGCTTGCTTAAAAGCCTACGCATGCCTCATAGCGTGCCAACTCAGCAAACATGCTTATCATTTCAACAACGCCTCATTTGCACCACATTGTGCAGACTGGTCTGTGAAGGCCGAGTACAAGGCCGGAGGCCTGAAGGGCGCCCCCAAGCCAGCCCTGCCCGTCGCCCCTGCCACTGACGCCCAGGCAGACGTGCAGCAGCAGGAGGGTCAGGAACCCGCCCCTGCAACCGCCCCTGCAACCGCCTACCCTACACGTGTGCGACGTGCATGGGAGTACTATGCAGAGGAGCGCTTTAAGCAGGTAAGCGCATGCAACATCCGCTTGCAATGCGAATTACATGAGAACATGCGAAGGTGTGACTGGATGCTTGAGTATTACTTGTGAAATGATACAGATGTACATGCTTGCAAGCGCATGCAGCAACCATGACTATGATCCATGCACCCTGTGTGTGCATGTGCCTGGTTGCGGACCCGCCTCTGCATGTACTCTGTGCTGCCGACCTGTATATCTGTTTTATGCCAGTTGCAGCTTTCGGTATAGCTGCCAGACCTTGCTTCTTGTGCATATGGCGCCGTGATACATGCACAATTATTTGCCTTGCCCCTGCCTGCACAGGCTCTTGAGCGCAACCCCGAGGCGCAGTCCTCTGCTGACGAGCGACGGGCACTGCTCAGTGCGGTGCGGGAGGAGGTCAAGCCACAGGTGAATGGCAAGGGGGCATGGGTCATTGGAAGTGATGTGAGCCTCAGATAGGCATGCTGGGGCAATGGTAATGATGCAAACCACAATTGACTGAGGGAGCACTAAAACTGATGTACGCCACATGTGACTAGAGGGCTGAGAGATAATGGTCGCGTCTGAACAGAAACGTCAGGATTACAGAAACATATCACTGCATTCTCTGCTTAGTGATTTGGCTTTGACATGTGCATGCATGTCTCATTCCAGGCAAAACGCAAGGGCCATGGTCGCTCGGCAGCGCGTGCCCAGCAGCCGGCGCCGGAGGGCGAGTGGGCTCTGCTCAAGGAGGAGGAACGGGTCAAGTACGTCGACATGTGGGAAGGTGAGCGAGGGAGTAATGACCTTGAATGATAATTATTAAAGAAATCAGAAATCAATTGAAAAGGTCGGACATGATACTAATCAAGTTGATAAATGATTAGACCTATAATCTGTTTTCTGTCATAGGGAGTGAGCGACAGGTGTGTTGAGCTAGGCTAACTTCTACGTCTCTGGTATCCGTTGATGGACAGCAGGGTGCGGAATGTATCATTTGGATGATGGTGACAGCACGGCTGGGTCTTTCAGTGAAACCGTTTTGGATCCTTTGACTAGCAGTCAGCGAAAATCAGCAGTCAAGTGATCAGCAGCCAGCGGCGTGGGCAGCAGTCAGGTGTCGGGCTGCATGCATGACGCGGCACAGCTACCTTGCCAGGAAACTGCACCCGCTGGGTGACAGTCGAGCCTCAGCCACCAGATCGCCCAGCGGTCAGGTGTGACCAGCGACGTGATCAACTGTCAGGTCACCAGGCTTTAAGCGTGACGCTACGCTCCATACTGCTGCCTTGCCACTACGCGCTTGGTAAAAAAAAAGGGGCTAGCGTGATCACCGCTGAATGTCGGACACCAATCTTGCAGCTGTAGGTTGCGGCTCTCCCCACTCCAGTTACTCAATGTGAACTGGGATCCAGCTTTTGCCTCGCGACGGCATCACTGTTCACGCTGTTCACGGTGATTCCTCCAATGTGTTTTGGATCAAAGTGTTTCAGTCGCACGAAACCCATCACGGAGCTGTCACTGAAGTATCGCTTCCGAACCCACACACGATCTGATCAAGATCAGCTTTCAAGAATCCTTTGTGGGCTGCACTGCACTGTTTGAGACGATCCGGGGCACTACAGGTAGCTGAGACTGGCATTGAAAGAGATGAAGTGGTGCCCTTGAAGTTCGCTGCAGTACTGGCGCACTTTGATCCGTCAACAAAATCCTTACCAGGGTTCCGCATGCCCGTCGCAGACTAATGCCGCCCGGCCCGGAAAAGCGTAAAGTTGCACCTCTGAATGGCCGTGCTTGAAAACGAGCCAAGAAAGCAGCAAAGCAACGGCACGGGAGGGCAAAGCAATGAGCTAATGAGCTTGACAGCATGTCCAAGCAGCCAACGGCCAAAGGTCAAAGCAGAACACACGTGGGATACTGTTGTAGCAGTGTCATGCAAGTGTGTGGTTGGTGTATACAACCCTGTCCGACATTGCAAAACTGCAATGGACATGCATAGAGTGCTAGAGAGTATGAGGCAGTGCACTGATCAATGCAACAAAACAGTCCCCCACCTCATTTGAATACTGGAAGGGGCAATCGGTTCAGTCAGCTCAGTTTTGTCCCAACCCTAAGCATGCTGAGCATTTTTCAAGGCTGATTACAAAGGCTCGTCTGATTGGTGGGTGGATTCGGCTAGGGGTTGAAGGGAAACCGTACGGAAGTGTTCTGGCTCTCACGTGCTGCACTGCCCTGCCGCAGCTGACGTGGCACGTTACCGCGCCGCACTCAAGGCCTACTGGGAGGCGCATCCTGAGCAGAAGGAGGCGCAAAAGGTGGGAAACCACACCACTAGATTGCACGTGGCCAGCATGCGAACAGTTTTTACTGTGCAGAGATGGCGTTAGCACCAGACTAGACACTTGGCCAAGATGCATGGTGGCCTTTCTGGCCTTCAGTTCTCGACTTTTTACCACTGCCTAAGCCTGACTATGTCTCCAATACCTGGTGCTACCCGCCACCCCGCAGCACATTACTAATCAATGCAAACAAACAGTGCACCCAGTCATCTCACACATGGATTTCAGACCAAACAATCGTGATCCGGACATGGCATGCTCAAGCGTTAGATGTTGTGTCTCTGAGGATCGGTACGTGGGTGTGACTGTCCGTAGAAAGCTCGAGCTGGCAAGAAGAAGGCGCTGACTGGCAAACGCAGTGCTCCTAAGAGTGGCGACGATGATGATGATGATTCAGAAGCTGAGGAAGAGGAAGAGCATGAGGAACAGCTCAGCAAGCCAGCTGCTCAGAAGGCTAGAGGAGGCGGCAAGGCCTCAGCACCCAAGGCCAAGGGCAGGGGCAAGAAAGCTGTGCCTGAGGTGGAAGAATCAGAGGACGAGGAGGAATCAGATGAGGAAGATGAGGAGAAGGTGCCTGAGAGTGAGAGTGGAAGTGAAGTGAGTGAGGCAGAGGAGGAGGCAGAGGAGGAGGAGGAGGTGCCTGTCAAGAAGGGCAAGGCGAAGACAGGTGGGTGCTTGCAGCTGCGCAGTGGGTAGGGCGGGTGTTTTGCTGGTGAGGCACGCTTGGGCTAGGGTGGATCCACGCTTGGGCTAGGGTGCATCCGCGCTTGGGCTAGGGTGGATCCGCGCTTGGGCTAGGGTGGATCCGCGCTTGGGCTAGGGTGGATCCGCGCTTGGGCTAGGGTGGATCCGCGCTTGGGCTAGGGTGGAT
>QAXH01004071.1:7311-21009 GCA_004335635.1 Chloromonas sp. AAM2 | reverse complement strand
GTCAGAATCCTGAGTTTTTGGCCAAGAGGCGTGAGGCTGCCCGCAGGTACTACCATTCCAACCACCAGGTTTTCACAGAGCCACCATTGGCCATAACAAAACTGTCCCAGAACTGGCAAACATCTTTTTTTTTTGAATGCGTCGTGATACAACGATGTATGCGACGTTTGTCTTTAGCGTGACAAAAATGCTCCAAGATGCCAGCACGTTTGTACTAGGTGCTGCCAAAATCTGTTACCTGGTGCATCTAGCATAGCCCTATCTGACACAGCAGGTGTAATGTTGTTGGGTCGCCCGACACGGCGTAAAACGTGTTGTTGGGTTTGAATGGCAACAAGCACAGTCCGGACACACCTGCCTTCAAACTCACGAGGCAACAGTGTGGATGTAACAAAGCTTCGCTTTGACGTCAGGTACCAAGGGCTGGCCTACTGTGGTAGTTCTCCTGAGATTCCCATACCACAACCGCCAACCTAGCCAACCAGTGGTTTGAACATCGCCTGTGCGTTTGCCTGTTAATGCCTGCTCAGTGTGCTAGCATTGTCAACTGGGCATGCTACTAGCTTGGCTGCTGCGCCCAGCTGCTGTCACTTGCAGCCTGCCCTGTGTATCAACCCACGGCCTGCTGTTCGGTTTCTCTCCCCTTCCAGCTCTGCAGCTGTTTCTGCAGCATGTCCAGCTCTTCATTCCGTTGGGCAGGCACGTTGGCCCTCTGGGCGGCGCGCACCACCCGCTGCCGACCCTTGGACATGGGCGCTGGCCGCCCTGCAGGTGAGCACCAGGCATTTGATGAAGTTTTGACGGAAAACGATACAGGCAGTGAGGCAGCAGGTGGACAACACAGTTCCTGGGATCGGGCATGCCTGCCAACCAAGCAAGACATGCACATGACAGCGTTCGCCCAAGAATAAAATTTCCTAGGCGAGATGTGCTTGGCGGACACAAAGCCATGTGAGCAGAAATGATTGTTGTGCCGGCCCGTGTTTGCCAGGCGACCCACAGGCGGGCCGCACGGAGTCTGCGTGCGGCGCAGCAGGGCTGCCTTCTGTGCCACAGCAGCCGGGCACCAGGCAGGGAAGACTGCGCTGGCACATGACACAAGGCTGCTGTGGATGCATGCAATGGAGGATGCAATGCACCGTGAACGTACGGGTCGTTGACGAATTAGAAGAGGTGTGCTACGCGGGGTGTTGGGGGCAGGGAGCGCATTGCAGAGCAGAAAGTGCGCGACGCGTACAGGGGATCAGTTGCTCACATGATTTCCTTGCTAGTCCGGGGTTAGGGTGCAATCGGCTCAGAGGTGGCAGCGTGCATATGAGCTTATTCTGTAAGTCCATCCGTGACATGTGCAGCAGACGTATCAGTGTGGCTATGAGTACTACAAGGTCGCGCACAGGTCGCGCTTTCAGTCGTGGTCAGCCAGTCCGCCTGCCTATGTTTGCACAACAACAGCGATACAGGACACATCCTGCCCATGTGCGCTCACCCGCACCATGCTGCTGACCAGAAGCAGCCGCTCCTGCAGCAGCGGACGCACTGCTGGCTGCAGGGGCAGGAGCAGCAGGGCCTGCGGGCGCAACACTGGGCCCTGGGTCAGCAGCCGCTGCAGCCAGCTTGTCCGCTGCGGCTGCAGCCGCCATCACCGCAGCATGTTTGGCAACTGCGCTTGGTGGCGGGACTGCGGGGACGAAACGACGGTGATGCTGCGTTTTGGCGTCGCCTGCGCCTGTGCTGGACCGCAGCTGCTCCTGCTGCTGGTGCGGCTCTCCTTGATGCATCTCCTGCGGCCAATGCTCCTGCTGCTGTTCCTGTGCTTGCTGGTGCTGGTGCTGCTGGGGCGCAGGCTGCTGTTGCCGTTCCCGCTCCTGCTGCTGTTGGTGATCCCGCTGCTGTTTCTTGTACTGATTCTTCGGGATTTGCTGGTGCTGCTGCTGCCAAGGCCGCTGGTCTTGGTAAGGGCGGTTCTCTTCACTGTAGTCATACCGGTTTTGATGGTACTGTGAGTGCTTGTGGTTAGTAGATCGAGCACCCGCTCCCGCTGCCCAACTGTTGTGGTGCTTGTGCTTGTGCTGCTGCTGCTGCTGTTGCTGATGCCGTCCCTTGCCACCCCGCCCATTGTTGTCATCAGCCCTGTCAAACGGCTTGTCCCTGTCTCTACTGCTCCCTCTCTGGTCCTGTTGGTGGTACATGGTGTAAGGGTAGGGCTGCACGGGCGGTGGTGGTGGGGGCGGCAGACCGGTCGAGCGCATGCCGCCATCGTCGGTTTCAGGCAAAAAGTCTGCACGTGACCCAGGGGAATCGCTGTCAGTGGCTGCCGCATGGCACTCCTGGCTGGCAACGTAATTCAAAACTCCAGGCCTCTGGCCTGCAAGCTCTGGCCAGATAGGTGGCAATGCATGCGGTGCATGTGAGCTGGGGCCAGGCTCATTTTTAGAGCTGCCACACGTGTCTGGCTGCACGTGCAGAAACGGTCCAGTGTCTGCCATACCTGCTCCTTCCTGTTCGCTACTCCTCTCACCACTCGTCCTCAAGTCATCCCCAATCTCCATGTCCACGTATTCAGCCTTGCCGATGTGCGCACCAGCATCTGACCTGTCACTGGTTGCCATGTGTGGCCAAGCATACCTGCCCTGGTCTGCCTCCCCCTCCCACAGACTGTCCGCTTCAGAAGCAGGTGGTGCACCATTAGTGGCTGCATTGTCAAGCTTCATCCGTTTGGATGTCTGAGTCGGACTTCCAGGCTGATCACTGGCCCCAACAGTCCCTTGTGCAAGCGTCTGGTTCATGCAGCCATGCGCAACAGGTGATTGGGAAACACCAGGCCGTTGGCTTCTCCGGTCGAGTGATGCATCTGGCTGTGTGGGTTGCATGGCTTCAAGTGCTGATTCTGCCGGTTGCTGCAGTTCTTCCTGCGCCTCCTGTTGTGCAGACTGCATGGCTGGCTGTGCTGTCTGAGTCACCTGCATGGACTCCTGTTGCTTGGTGTGCACGGTCAACTTCTCAGGCCTTGTAGGCTCATCCGGTGCCAACCCTGCCTCCTGCTCCGCTGGCCTCTTACGCCGCTGGGGCCCGGGCACATCCTCTGCCGGTGCGGCCGCTGCAGCATCAGCATCGCCTGGAGCCCCCTCGTGACCCGCCTTGTTAGCCTTCTGCTTCTTCACCTGCCCCTCCTCAGGCTGGAGCTCACTCTGGCTGTCAGGCGGGTGTTCCTCAAACATCTGGCTGCTCTCAAGCATTGGCGTGTCACTTCCAGGCTGTGCAGCGGCAAGAGTCGCCTCAGGTGCTCGGCTGGGCCCAGGTTGCGTCTCAGCATGGCATGCTCGGCTGACATGGTCGACGGAATCCGCCATAGGCTGGTGCATGCTTGCTGTTCCGTCTGTAGGCGCTCGGCTGTCCATAGAGCATGACTGGGGGATGGGGTTGGGGCTGGACTGCTGCTGGGCTGCTGCACCTGCACTGCCATAGACTACCTGGTTGAGAAGCTCGCTAACACATAGCAGGTGGGTTGTCTTAGATGCAGGTGGGTCCACCCGAGGCTGCACTATGGGCAACTGCCGCCATAACCAGCGCCACTGCTGATCGCTCAAAGTGGCATCGGTAGCAGTTGTGGAGATGACTTCTGGTTGCTGCAACGCTGACGAAGGACCTGGCGTCAAGGCAGACAACGCCTGGCAAGCACCTGGCAAAGCTGAGCTGTCTTGACTATGGAGCCTGCAGGCACCAGCAACAGCACCAAATTGGCCTTGAGGCATGGCAAACGATGCTGGGCCAGGTCGATACGTAGCCATCAGACACGGAGCCTTTCCTGAGCACGGTAGTAGCGTTGAATCTGAGCCTTCGGATGGCTGAGCAATAAGTGGCCCCGATCAAGGCATGTCTGTGCGTACCTTGATTACCGCGTCATTACACACCTGTTGCGCATGCGTGTGTTCATGTCCAGCATGAGGCTGAGGTGATGCCTTGTACGTTCTTGCAGTGCCTGCAGAGCCTTCTCCCGGGCATGTGCAGCCTTCTCCCTTGCCTGCACGCTCAGAGTACGCTGCTGCAAGGCCAAGGCTGAAGTGGCCTGCTGCGCCTGCACATCATGCAATACCCGAGCCAAGAACGGGTTCGGAGGCTGAGGCAGATGGCAAGTAGCATGGGTACGCACCACTTGCCATCAGTGCATCATCGGCCCTGCTAAGGTAGGCGATCTGTCGAGCTGCCCCAAGCAGGAAACCCTTGCGGTTGGTGATTCGCATCACTTGTGCTCACCTGCTGCTCGTCAAGCTCTTGCTGCAGCTTGCCCAGCGCTCGCTCTCGTGCCTGTGCTGCCTCCTCCCTTGCTTGCGCTTGCTTTTCACGTCGGACAAGACTCGCCCGTGCTGCATCACGGAAAGATTTAACATCTTGCTGGGCGCGCAATCTCTGTTCATCTAGTTGAACAGCCAGACGTTGGCATACTTCATCGAGCGCATCTACTTCGCTCATGTTCAACTGATGGCCATTCTCATGAATCTGGGCAATGCCAGTCCCCACGAACAGAATGCCACCTGAAGCTTTGCGTCTGCGTTTTGGGGTGCCTGCTACTCTCCAATGCACCTTAAAACACGTACGAGAGGTGTGAGAGGCGAACATGCCATGGCATTGGGCAGGTCACACCTTAAACGGAGTGATGTACGTGGTGGCATGAACCCAACATTGACCAGACAAATGATAAGAGATGATAAGAGACAGGATGCTGCCCTGCATAACTTGTGCGCTTCAGCCATCCTGGCGGTGTGCAAGTACCAACGCTAATTTGTTGCATTGGCTGAACGAACAGTTCCACGTCTCAGTGGCGAGGTGTCTAATTCTTGTGGGGAAGTAGTACTTTAAGAATATCTGTTCATGTCAAGTTTTCATAAACGGCGAAGAATGTGTGATTGGCACCATCGCTCAAGGTGGGTGGGCATGCACAGTTTGCGCTGAAGAGTCGCGCGACCTGGTCCATGTAAGTTATGTGCGTAAGTTGTGTGCGCTCCCTCCTTGTAAATCTGGCACTGATTTGGCTGATTGCCAGGCACCATGTGTTGCTGATGCTGGTGTTGGTAGGCATTGGTGACTGCCAGGCACCACCTCGCAACATGTGTGCTGCCTCTGCATCATCAATGCAGATTTTTATGTCAGTGGGTTAATACCACTCGTAGCCTTGTCTCACCAAGGACAGCCAACCATGTCTGTGCCTCAACCTGTATGCCTGGAGTAGCAGCACAAAAGGCGCGCACTGCGCCTCTGAAAAAACATTTTGTATCAGACCTCAGGCGAGACCCAAGCCGAAGACCCAAAGCCCGCATGCGCCGCTCGCCCGAGTTCAGACTGGCTGTGAGTGTTTTTTCACACGACATCCTCGGAGATCTGTTTTCTCATGCGTGAGACGTGAGCTGGTGCTGGGCTACACAAACCAGAAAGATAGCAATACTGTGATCTTGCCTCTGGTTCAGCACTTGAAGCTGGCTCACAGGACTTCGTGCACTGCTATGTACATATGTGGAGCAAGTTCTTCACAGGAATGGTGTCCAGAGGGATGGTCACCAGTGTGCGGTCACTTGTCCTTGCCAGGCACATGTCGATATCTTGTCGGTAACGCCGCTGCTGTGCATATGCCAGCTACACCCCTCGCGCATGCTTAGTTCGCCGTTTTTCAAGAAGGCGTTAAAGCACAAGCTGGACCCTGCCAGAACACGTAACGTAACCTTGTTACAGAAGATGTCACCCAGCCAGTTGGCTGTGGCCTTGCTAGCTCAGACTTGCTAGCCTGGTTTGACCCCCTGCAAAAACTCAAGATTGTTGCCCAATCTGCAACAAAACATCCACTGTAAATGCCAGTGTGTATGCCTTGGGGTGATGCCAACTAAAAGGTTCTGCCTTTCGACAGACGATAGAAAAACTGCAGAATCGCGTGATAGAGAAGTTCAAATATATCTTGAGCAGTTGGGCTTCAACGTGCTTTAACAGGCCTGCTACGCTAACCCTGGATTCAGCCCTTTGCAGGTTGCAGCCCTGTCAACAGCTTGCTACTAGTAGCTGAAGCCTGTGGGCAACCTGCCATGAAAAGACTGCCTCTTTGCGTAGACAAAAATAACTCCACCTACCATCTGACTATCGGTCAGTCCTAACTATTGGACGGTTCATCTGGAATCACTACTCCTATCATTCCTACTCCCATCTCCAGTTCTGAATGTCCCCAGCGTTCAGCAGTAGCCATGAGCACTGTACTGCATGGGCGACTGGTCAGGCCACTATTTGTGGAAGACCTACACCACCTTCACAAGAACGTGTGCTTCCTAGACTTGTTTCAAGCACCAGGCTGCACTGTGCATGGCCGCTGCAGGTTGAGCAGTGTGGTGTTGTGATTCGTGACCCTTGCCTTGATGAAGCTGACTGTGGTGTTGGGCTCGTCTGCAAACACACCATCCACACCCAGTTGCACCAACAGCACCTCCAGCTCACGCGTCACGTTGGGGCGCACGTGGGGCAGGACAAACTGTGCCTCATCCCGCATGGTGTACGGATGAACCTGCATGGCAGCCATGGCATGCCCAGCATAATGACAGTCATGCACATGCACAAAGTGTAGGCGTACACTGCAAGTACTGCTGAATGCTCGCATTCGGAGGATATGAGACTGGCTGTGTCGCTCTTTTTTGCTTTGAAGAGCCTGGGTGAACCTTGCAAGGTTGAGGTATGGACCGCTAAGCAGGCTGGGACCTGACCAGCGGCTGAGAGGTACTGAACTCCCTCAAGCCTTGTCCAGAACCCTGCTATCCCGCTTGGCAAGCAGTGGGCCACCCACCAGGCCCACCATGCCATGCAGTAGCCATATATTTATATATCATATTGATATTAATACTGATGTTGACATTATTAAATGTATCAATTATATCGATGCCACTTGCCTACCTGCAGTCCCACCGCATGCAGCTGCTGTACGACACCCGATGACACGTACGCGCCCTGCCCTGCCTCCCCCTCCTGCCACGTGACCAGCAGCTGCTTGCCTGGACCCACACCCACTGCCAGCTGGGCCAGCTCCTGCAGCGACTTGGGCTCCAGCATCTGAGCCACACTGCGGCCATCGGGCTGAAGATCACTGCACATGCATCACACACATCGTGTCCGTTGATAGGCAGGGAATACCACAGTGTCCAGTCAAACCCACACGCACATTCACATTCAGTCCGCAGTAGGCATCTTATCAGGCACCCAATCACCGGTTGCGCCGCGCCTCGGGGGCACCTGGAGCACTGGGTGCAGTAAGTTATATCATCATAGCCAGTCAAGAGCAGTAGGCATCCAACCAGCAGTTGCAGTACCCCAGTACTAAGCCAGTTGTGAGCAGTGCAGCTTACCAGGCATACATCCATTCACCATGTATTACGGTGTCCAGCCTGCTGTATGCACCCTTTGCAATGTAATAGGTCCCGAAGGTAGTGATTCCAGGTGTACCACTCACTCGAGCTTGGAGCCCAGCAGTTGGATTAGGGGTAAGCACGTGAGCTGGGATAGGGTGCGCACAGTGCCCACCTCAAATGACTGCAGTTCAAACACACGGAATCACGACAGAAAGCGTCAAGTTGTATGTTCGTGCGTGTGGATTGGGTCTGGCAATCTGTACTATGTTGGGCATCAGTGGGTAGCTGCAGCGTATGTGCAGGCGCATGACTAGGCACATTGGTTATATTGGACTATTTTGTGATGACAGCTGAGCACCAGGGACCCGAGTAGGCCATTGCAACAGTTCCTTGGCAAAAAAAAGAATGTTTGCCAGTTCTCGGCGCACGAATCCGAGATGACGGGTGGTTTCTGCTCAGTCAACAGCAAGCCATGGAACATCCAGTACGAAACCGAGTTCAAGGGATTCGCTTGACTATTGGAAAGTTTTTGCAGCTTTGCCAAACCACGCAGGGAATGTGTGTTTGTTACTGTAGAACAGTCTGAGGAATTTAGAGGGCCTCCCTGACTCGGCATGCCTGCATGAAAAGGAGTTGCCTTGCGAGCTCTTCCAGAATTCACCCGCTGCATTGCTGTGGGCTTGCCAGCGCTGCCAGCCTGATTGCCTCAGCCTGGCTGACAAAGAGAGCAAACTTTCTAGGTTCACCCTGTGCCTGTGTACATACGCGGGCCACAGTTACCGCACAATTCAGGCTCTGGCAAAGATGGTCAGACCCCAACAACACACGTGCCTGTATGTACGCTGGCTGTTTGAGCCATGCCGCGCTGTGTATGGGCCCCTGGTAGCCCCTGGCCTCCATGACTTTGAGCACCAGCCGCTCCATGCTGGTGTTGGCCTTCACCACAGCAGGCAGCGCGTTGTGCCAGGAGGGGTGCTTCAGCTCCGGGTAAACACCCACAGTCCTGGGTGCAGCCTGCGTGGACAGGTGCATTCCAAGTCATCATATACAATACGAGTCACCAACACCGTAAGTCCATCTGCTGTCGTTGTTCAAAACGATGCTTTGGCCGAATCTGCAAAATGCAACACACTATGCTGAATGCGAGCCAAAAAAAAGAAGTTTGCCAGTTCCTGTGTAACTGATCTAACTAACCGTCGGTTGACGTTGGGTTGGGCATTGACATGATCAGTTGACCTAGCAACGGAGGGCGTCAAATTACTGACTCGCTGCAGCCTTGGTCAGAAGCAGCAGCAAGAACGTACTTGACTCCACAGCACGCACAATGCCAGGCCAGCACATCGGGCAGAAGAAAAGGATGTTTGCCAACTCCTTGGAGTACCACCGGCAAACATTTTTTTCCCGCCTATTTTTCATTTGCCTATTTTCTTGTTTTGTTGCCCATTTATTTCATGTGTACAGATGATTGCAGCCAGATACAAGAACAGCCCAATGCACTGACGGCGACTGGTGGCACAAAGCTTGGGGTTGTGTAGAGCAACGGTATAAGACCAACTGCTGGTGTGCTCCTCACCAGTGCCAGGTCGAGGTACTCCTCTAGAGTGACCACGAGCAGCTTGCCGTTCCACGACTGGTCGCGGAAGGGCCAGGGCTGAACCTGCAAGCGCATCACCGCCCACCAGAGTGTCCAAGATTGCCTGTGCTTTGTCACTAGCTGTGCCATCTATAAGCTAAGCCAAGCCTGTGCCAACTCAATGCCTGGCAACTATGCAAGAATGTGTTTCGGAACGGTCAGCTCACCAGCTGCCACGTGCAGTGCACAGTCCTGTCCAAGCCTTACCACTTGCCATATCAAAGCCGATCCAGCCCTATGCAGACCCTATGCCTGAACCTTGAAGTGGGAGGCTGTTCTATGGCGGATGGTTTTGTGTGTTGGGACGGACAGCACTGCCGGCTGCGCAGATGCTGGCAGGTTCTTAATCCGAACCCTATGCCAACCTATGCCTCAATCCTAAGCTGGGCTTACCGCTCTCAATGTCTTGACCTCCTGCAGTGTGAGGTCCGATGCAAACACTCCCGTGACGTTCTCCCCGTCAATCACGGCCCAGCGCACCCGGCCCGGGAACTTAGTCAGTGCGTCAGTGGTATCTGCCAGGTTGGGCTCGTGCCGGCACACGCCCATGAGGTCACGGGTCAACACAACGTCACACTCGATCACGTCAGCACCTGCAGTGCATCACCACAAGCATGTAAGGCGTTGGTTTTCCATGTGCCAGCGGCTTGCTTGCTCCCATGGCTGTTTGGGATGAACGTGCTCAAGTGACAGATGGCGGGAACCGTCAGGCTGTAGAGCCCTGCTCATGATACAGTTTCCCTGGTTCGAACCGCCTATCCATGGTTCAGCGAGTCAGTGCCCACATCCCCTCTGCCCACTCCCGTGGCCATCCCTGCATCCGCCCTGCATGTCTGCCCCGTGTTTCAAGACTGATGGAACTATCCCGTGTGGTGAATGCTTCTTGCTGTGGGTCACGCTGCATGGGTGTGTGTATTTCAACAGTCTGTGTGTTTGTCCACAACGATGATGCCACATCAGCGGGTTGAGCAAGTCCTGGGCACCTTCCTCCTCAATCGACTTGTTGTAGCGCACAAGCGACCTCACGCTCTGCAGACTTTCCAAGAACTCCTCAGATGCCAGCGCCCACCTTCACGTTGTAAGCTATTATGTTTGCTTGTGTGCTATCGAGCGCCGCTGGCTACACCCCAGGTCCCCATTCCCATTCCCAGCCCGTTGCCTCACCCTCTTCAATGGCCTGCATGTAAGCCTCCCTCGTGTGCTCAGGGAAATCAGCTGAGTCGCCCCTGTGCGCAATGACCAGGGGGTGCAGCAGCAGGCCCCAGGGCCGCTTGGCGCCCGCCACATGCTTGAGGTACGGCTTGAGGTACTGGATGGCTGTGTGTGTGGTGTTGGCCTGCACATGGTCGTTTATCTGCTGCCGGGTCATGGCGGGGCCCGCCTGTAGCGGGATGGCGGCATGCACTACGTATCTAAGGCGGGTCACCACCAGACAGAGAATGATGGTGAGGACGCCGGCAATGAGCATAAGCACTGCGGGGCAAGGCAGGGCAGCAGGCGTCAGACTGGGGAGAGAAGGGCAGGCTTGCCGTGGTGTGCAATTTCATGAACCGTGTAAGCTCAAAGCAGCCCGTGCCACTCCGGCCCCAAATGTGAGGGCAGACTGACAAGCGCTGATGCACCCATTTTCAGCACTGCTGTGCCTGAACGAATGAATCTTGAGCTTCGCATCTTGTACTAACACATTCAGTCTTGGCTTCCTTGAAACCCAATCTCAGTGCTACCACGTGAACTTAAGCAGCCCACCTGATTCTCTAGCGTCCAACCATGGCTCAAGCGTCGGAAAGCCTTTGGCCCAACCGTTGGCCCAACCAGTGACCCAACCATTGGGCTCTGCATTGCCCGCTGTGCTATTTCGCGTATGCTCAGCTGCCTTGAAGTCACGTCCAGAGCTGTTGTGGAAAAGAATTTTCGTGTGGGGTAAGCTGTGACGGTCTGGAGAGTTGATCATCCGCCCTGCTGTGGTAGGACTATCCACTGGTGACTCAATTGAATGTGCTGCGCCTCCATTGCTACTACTGTCCCAACCATGGAGCCGCTTCATATGCGAACGCATGGGTCAATGTAGCTCTCCTGTCCTCATGTGGGCTGCCTTGCTCTGTAACTGGTGTGTGCCAATGAGGCCCAATCCAAACGTGTCTTGGCTGGATCTACGACAGTGTGATGTTGTGTCTTGGCAGCTTGCTGTGTGTGAAGGGTGTGACAGTGTGTCTGGGCAAGCCCCCCGACTATCGGACCGGGCAATTCTGACTTAATCGCAGAGGGATTGGCACTCAATCCCACCTGGGAAACAAATGGATGGGCAATGAGTTTTGTCTCTATCCGTGTATCGTCCCTGGAACTTGCCAGTCCTGAGTGCGATGCACTTTTCCGGTTCCGTTACGACAACTTCCCTTGTGTTCTGTAACTCCTATGCTGCCCTGACAGGAGCTGGAGCGCGACTGCTGCCTGCGCATACTGGCACACACAGCCATCTGTCATGGATGCTGAGCAGGATGTTGAGAGACGACTGCAGGCGCATGGTGAGCCATCGCGCATGGCGACCGGCCCTTTTTCCTCTCTCGGCCTACCAACAGCTGTGTGACGCACATGCTGCGCAGGAGAGGCGTTCATGGCACTATTTGACGAGCCTGGCCGCCGGACCAAACCCGCATCCAAGAAACCATCGGGCAGGCTGGCTGCCAAAAACGCCACGAATACAGTGCAGCTGATAGCAGACTCTTTGACTCCACGACCGAAGAAAGCATTCAAGGGTGCAGTCACCGCCAGTGGGCAGGGCACACCTCAGCCATCAGCACATGCCAGCCAGAAAGTTCCAAACACTCACAGTCAGCCAGTTAGCGCAGCAGGTGAGGCGAAACAGGTGCAGGAAAGAAGAGTATTGTGAGTCAACACAGCAGCTGTCCGCTGTTGGTGTCAGGGGCATCACCCTCACAGGTGCACAACATCAGGCCATCGTTTTTCTACAAACATGGGCTCAGTTGAGACAGCCACCTGGTACTGCCATGCCACCTCCCACCTTTCACCTCGAAAACACCAGCCTGAACGTACATTCTGCGACCTCTCCCTTTCTCTCTCCCCTCCTCTCTCTCTCACACCATGTGCACCCACACATCCACACACACACACACACACGCGCACACGCACACACACGCACGCACGCACGCACGCATGCACGCACGCACGCGCGCATCAATGCTGTATCACCTTCAGGACACACACTGTCAGAAACAGGCGCACGAGGAGGCAGCCAGCAGACCTCAGCCCGGGATGTAAAGCGCGCACGTGATGACATTGACCAGATAATTCACGCACACCGCCAGCAAACTGCCGCCCAGCGAGCTCATGCCACCAGCCATGGCCCGAGTACAAATGGCAGCGCATCAGCCCAGGGTGCAATGGACTTGGTGGCCAAGCAACAGCGCAAACTCTTTATGTCAGCCAAGGTGTGCATGCTTAGAAGCATGGCTGGAGCATGACAATTGCAGGCCGCAATCGCTTACTAGTCACATCTGGGCTTCAGCCAAGCTGAAACTGGTCAGCATTCCACCTGGAACACCAATGTATGTCGGCCACCATGTCTGTGTGCAAGCTTAGCATCAGGGCAATGCAAGGAGCGCCTACACCTCAGTCTCCATGCAAGTATGCGGGTGCTCATGCATCCATACAGGCAGGCAAGGTGCATGAAGAAGCCCATGGTGGCTTGAAAGGGCGTGAGGCGCCGCCAGGGGCTATGGACGATGACGAGGAGATGCATCTCAACCCACAACAGTTCAAGGCACTACAGCTCGAGGTGGAGAGGCTAGGTGCGTGCCGACCCTGCCATGACATGTGTGTGAGGCTTCAGGTCCTTCAGGTTTCTTGGGTCGCAGCAGATTGCATGACTGGGTCAGGTCAGTTAGGGTCATGTAGCCGCAGCTCCGTCGAGCTGGGTTCCAGCTGATGGCACAGCCTGACTGAGCATGCATGTTGCATGTCCATCCTGCTGCGACTTGCGTATCTGCAGGTGCGTCTGGTCTGGATAAGCGGGAACGCAAGAAGTGGCAGGCATCCATGCTGCAGCGGATAGGTGCACGGCCGGACAAGGCGCCCCGCACGCCCGCGGCCATAGGCAAGGGCGTTGCTGTGGCCACTGGGGTAAGGGAGGCACGCAAGCTTGAGGAGGCCATGCAGGCGGGCATGGTCAAGCGAAAGGGATCGGGAAAGAAGCGGAGATTGGAACATGGTGAGTGTGACGTGCTGGCCGGCATGCATGGGACGCCAGAATGCAGGGCTTGTTAAGGGAGTTGTTGGTCTGTGCTACCTCTGAAATCTCTGCATGCAAATGTTCAATTGCATTAGAGTCCACAGTGACACTTGACTATCCTCACGTGTTTGGGTAAGATGACGGGCTTGCAACTTCACAACCTGAATTTGGAGAACAGCAGGCTGGCTTCAAAGAGTTGGATTGCTCTACTGTTGACAGGTTTCGCTTGCCCACAGCCATGCGCAGCACATGCTGTTTGCCATGCCGTACAAGCACTCGATGCCTTCACGTAAGCCTTGCTGATGGTGAGGGGCACATGCATGCGTGTTCCAACAGAACGAACGAGGGAGCGTGGTCTGGACGAGCTGGGGCGAGGCTACAAGGCAGGTGTCTTGAAATTAAAAGGCAGTATGGGCGGCAGTGGCAGTGGCAGCAGTGGCAGGGGT
>QAXH01004063.1:0-23249 GCA_004335635.1 Chloromonas sp. AAM2 | reverse complement strand
AGGCGGACTGTAGCCGGGTAGTGACAGCGGCGACGCACATGGCAGGTGGAAACAGGTACATGGATAGCAGCAGCTGGGGTGGCAGCAACTCGTGTTCGGAGGACGTGGATAGTGGTGTGGCAACGGCCCAGGGGCGGGGTGTAAGCCATGTCAGACGCAGCACTTGGACCAGTGGTGAACGGGGCAATGGCCCAGCATCGGCCGTGACCGGTTTGGGACACAATGGCATCCGAGGCAATAGGGAAATTGGGCAGGAGGAGGAGGAGGATGGGCAGGATGTGAGGCGTGTGTCTGACGTGGCACCGGCAAAGGGTGAGGCGCACCGACGGCGGACAAGCGTCCCAGGGGCGGTGGCGGGAGACAGCGACGGGGTCGGCGGTACAAGTCCGAGGTCGTCCAAGGCACAGCGGCCCCGTCCAAGGTTGGCACGCACGCCTCACTTCACCTCTGTCATCCACTGCGCCAATGTGCGTCAGCTCGCTCGCCTTGTCAGCATGCAGGAGCTAGCCAGCGACGTCTCCCTCACCACCACCACCACCACCTCGTGCAATGCCGGTGTGGCTACACCTGCAGTGTGCCATGCTACTGCACCAGCAGCAGTCACAGGCAACGTCACCGGCTCCTCAGAGTACCTTACTGCATCAACTGTATCAGCCAAGGGTTCCATGGCAGGCGCTAAGCAGCCTGTCCTGGTGACACCGAACATGCGAGCGGCTGCAGCCCTTCTGCATGCACCCTGGCAGCCAGGGATGGGAGGACTGCGTGCATCACAAGCACGGGATGGCGATGATGCGCCCGTTGTGATCCCGAATTCGCCGCAGCTGCCTGGTGTTGGCGATGACGTGCGGGAGGCGAGGGCAGGAGCACATCCAGACCTCGGCTGCTTGGTGATTGCGTCCTTCAGGTTCGTGTGCCAGTGCGATAGCTGTCTGATAAGGACACCAGCTGGGGTGAAAGCTAGGTGCCAGGACAACATCATGCCCAATCTGCTGTGTATTGTTTTCATCTCAATTGAAATTCACTGAATTGAAGCAAAAGGCTACATTTAGTCCTATCGTCAGCTTTTGCCTGTTTGGCACAAACCAGGCCTGATGAGCAAGGCCTGATGAGGCAAGGCCAAGTTGCAAACAGTGGTGGCCAGCCAAACGGCTGGACGGGATGGTCACCAATGTTTTCAGAGGAGACACGCAGTTTAGGCAAACAGTTTAGGCAAACAAGTGTGCATGTTCATGCCGTGTGCATGCTGCAGGTTCGAGCACCGCCCCGAGTGGCTCTGTGAGGGCGCGCGTCTGGTGGTGCGGGACCGCGGCACAGGCCATGTGTCAGCTGCCGGCTACGTGCGTGCAGTGCTGCCCGGTCTTTGAGCCCAGGCGCTGCTGCAAGCACGCACGCAAGCATCAGGGCGCTTCGGCCCAGTTGTATAGCGGAGTGGTTGCGGGACTGAGGCGCCAGTTGAAGGTACCGACATGTCAAACTGCTTAAGGAGTTGATGCATGAGGGGATGGGTCTGGGTATAGGACATGAGCTAGTGTCTCAGTGATAAAATGTACAAGTGTAGCATACGCAGAGAGTTGCTGGGCCAACCCAGCAGTTGTGTAATTCTGCACAAAGGCCAACTGGTACTGCACAACAATCCAGACTGGCGAAGCTGTAGCGAAGGCAGGCTGGCGAAGCTGTAGCGCTTGTAGCATGTGTACTTCTGGCCGGCAGCAAGTGCACATTGATTGGCCTTAGCATGTTGTGTGTAGGGCCTTACAATGTACACAAGTACATCTTGGCCTTCATAGACACACTCTTGTGACAAATGTGGGACACTGCCTTGCATTAACGCAGGCTACAATGTAGCAATCACTTAGCTGGGACCACTCATGCCACGTCATGAAGTGCACGGGTGTTAGGCTTATTTCTGACTTCCAGACTGTACCTCGTCAGATTCGGACTACCATTCCCGCTCTTGCCTCTCGCTGACGAGTTGTGCGCATTTTTCTGCTGGACATCATTCTGCTGTAGGACATCATATAATCTGATCTCCCGTCTCTTAGTTGTACTTCGATCAACTCTTCTTCTGCTCGTTGCTAGGTTTTGCTGTATGGGCTTCATACGCATTCCAGACTGCCTAGGTCTTTGCTTTCTGATCAATATCCGAATGACGCTGCTTTGTGTTCCGATATCTGAGCATCCGGCTTGTTGTGCATTTGGCGGCATGAGCGCTCGGCCACTTCGCTTTTCGCGTTGTGTGCTTCTTCTTTTGGTTTGTTGTACTATCACAGACTAGCCTTGGTGGCAGATGACCAGATATTTGTCGTGTAACATGATGTAATGTA
The DNA here is from genome assembly GCA_004335635.1 of Chloromonas sp. AAM2. Taxonomy (NCBI): domain Eukaryota; kingdom Viridiplantae; phylum Chlorophyta; class Chlorophyceae; order Chlamydomonadales; family Chlamydomonadaceae; genus Chloromonas; species Chloromonas sp. AAM2. The sequence goes on along the minus strand of QAXH01004063.1, from coordinate 20,925 downwards.
GAAGTATAGTGGACGTGTTGCGTATCTAAAGACGGTCGGTAAACATCAGCAACAGAGGAAACAGAACACAGAACTTCACACGAGACAGATGCAATCACACAACAGACCGTTGTCCGCAGATGCCACAACAACACAGACCACATCAACGTTGCTACCAGCATCAGATGTTCAACAACCCTTGGTAATGCCAGAACCACCAATGCATGTCCTATGTGGTCAAAACCGCGTACTGGATATGCATTGGCCACATGTCTGCCAAGTTCTGAATGCTTCACCTGAATGAGCCTATTTCCGGTCGTTGCAGTATCCGATCAGCAAACTCAAACCATTTGCACCAAGGCTGCTTTCGGAGACAAAGCAGGACAAGGTCCTATGCATGCAGCAACTCGACACCGCCAACACAACGCAATCAGGTCATAGCCGCTGCAGGTTTCCAGTCCTCTAGGCAGGTCCTTGGCTAAAGAGTTGCTCATTGAGCTCAGCCATCGAGCAACCTTTCAATCACCGCCTCCAAAGCCGCCAGTGGAGAAGCCGGTAAGATACAGGATCCAAATGAACAGCTGCACAATGTCGAGGTAAACACTCAAAGCGGCGAAGATGTACTCGTCCGGCGAAATCTCATACTGCTTGCCACCCATGATCAGCTGCAAGTCGTAAACTAGGTACGCACTCGCGAGTAGAGCACCCACGCCTGCACGTAAGCAACCAATCAACAAAGCCTTGGGCGGGGATATCGCACGACAAGCTGCATTTGCTTGATTTCACTACGCTGCACACATCGCTGGGTACAATGCATCCTCGTTAACACCATCTTCGGTTGTAATGCTTTGCAGCGCACCTGCGATGACCAAGAAGAAGATCTTGTTGACCCAGAAGATGCCTATGAATACCAGAACGACCAGAATGGCTGTTGGTACCAGTAAGTAGGTAGCCCAGCTGGTGACGTCCACCTTGGACTGCATGGCGAGCGGGACCCGCAAACTTGGTCGGTTTGAACGCGCACAATTGACCAAAGTTTTGAAGGCGCGCGGATGTAATGACGACTATGAGCATCGTGCGGCTGCGGGTGCCCGTGTGTGCCTGTTGATGAGCGTCAACGCTGCGCTCCCGTTGGCACCCACCTGGCAAGCTATCAACGCCAAGACAGCGACCGCGACGCATGTGGTGAGAAAGGCTAGCGCCACCACCTCGATGTTGAAGAAGGACGTGATCATGCCGATCAGGAAGGCCTCGCAAAGCGTGAACAGACCGAGGAAGATCATGTTGATTGGGTACCTATAGAGGAGAAACGGCAACGACAAAGAAAAACACAATGCAGCGCTCAATCCCACATTTATAAAGTTTGCTACTTTGTGAACGAAAAAGACGCAAGAGAATGCGCGGCCTTCTCTGGCCGGCCTGCGTGGACTTCAGCACAGCAGCGATACCCTAACACGATCCTCGAATACGCGCCGTACCCACGTCAATTTGCGTATCACAAGGCCTGTGAAGCATACTTTCTAACCCTTACCAATCACTCTTGACTATCGCGTCATGTCGACGTGCATGTGCCGTGGGCAACTCCGCACCTGCGACGCAGGCGCTCGCTGCAGGAGATGGCGAGAAGCAGTCCAAAGGACAGGCCCCAGCTCAGGTAGAACGGCCAAGGTGTGGAGCGTACATACGTCTGCAGGCGCGGAAAAGCAGTACGTCTCTAGAGTACGCCTGTAGATACAACCTAACATCAACAGACAGGGTTAGGGCACCCACAGGCACACATTGGCACTGAGCTGAGCTCGTATCTGTCAATTCTCTGAAGTGTCGAGCAACTAATGTCCATGTCTAAGGAAGTTTATATCAGTAACAACCTGCTGAAAGATCTGAAAGTCCTGGAATGAACATCAGCACAAACCTACAAGGGAAATCGAGCACCTGCTGGTACTCTGCACTATCAACTAAAGATGAGGCCCGGCGTCAGGCGAGTGCAGTGCGAGTACTGTTGGGTCTATTCACTGTCAACTTAAGAGGAGGCCCGGCGTCAGGCGAGTGTAGTGTTAGACACTATTGCGCCCTGTGTGTGTACTGACCTTGATTGGTGTAACGAAGAAGCACACGAGTGAGAAGCCCACTGTTATGGCCAGCTGCACGGCAACGATACCAAACACCTGCACGCACGGAGTGCAAAACGCCATGCTTACTCAACATGCATGCAGTTGAACCAGAACCCATGGCTATTCTCGTTGTGACGCCTCGTGCGCCTGCTGTGCCTCTTGTGTGAAATAAACCGACCGTTTACGTAATTTCAGTTCTATGTGACAGTACATGTCTCACTTGGATTGAAAACGGACACAATGAATGATGAATGAACTGACCGCTTACTGGAATGCGGTTCTGTGGTACATCGCATGTCTGACTTGAAAGTAGCGCAGACAAAGTTGCATGCATGCTGCTCTACAAGTGCATTGGAACATCTGGCCAGTCGTGCCAGAAACTGATGATAAGATGTGGACGTGAACCTTCACTGACGAGCACAGAGTGCAACACGGGAGCTCCGCAACGTAACACAAAACACTGGCACGGGACACAAGGTGCTGGGCGTGAGCGTTTATGTTCATTCATACATGAAGCATCACGCACCTTGCGCATGAACCCCTGCCGAACCACACGGTCGCCGAACTGATGCAGCACCTGCACCAAACCAACACAGACAAAGACAACAGTTTAGCAGGCCGTTGGGTACTGCCGACCCACAACACCTATCAAGACCGACCCATAACACCTATCAAGACCGACCCATTACACCAACCAAGCGTCGCGGTTGTGGGCCATTTGATCATGGCTTCTGACAATGCAGAATATCATTCCCAGCCTTATGTTTCTGATTGTGTTGCTGAGCATGGCCTAGTCTGGCCATCTTTCTTCAACCTTTACTGTAAGGCAACCTTAAGAGATGGGTGGCTTGGCTCTTACCTGGGATTCAACGTCGGGCGGCACCACACCGCTGCCTACAGGACCCCCACCGGCTGCACACAAACAGCCAACAGGCAGGGGTTAACCAGACACAGGTGTCTCGACGTGAATTAAACCATGAGAAGCCATCTGATGATGATGATGATGATGATGATGATGGTGGTGGTGGTGGTGGTATCTCAACCTACCAGCTTGCAAGCAAGCCGCCGACCTTTCATGACAATAAATGTTTAAGCCAGTCACTACACTGCACATAATGTTTAAGCCAGTCACAATAAATGTTTAAGCCAGTCACTTCACTACACATTCTGTATTGGCGATGTGTCACAGTCAACACGCAGGGTTCAAAGTTGCAAGGGCCTACCACTTCGCCTGCCTTGACACCCAGCAAACCATCGCGCATTCTACAGTTACTATTGCAGGCAATCACTATGGCACTTTCACGTGAAGTATGAATCGAAAGGGCGTAGAGTGACCTTTGTAAGCAAGCAGAGCAAGACGAACATGAACAGGGCTAATCAGTCGCTGACTGACATCAGTTGCAGAAACATATATCTAATTCAAAGCTCACCCCATGGGTTGTTATAGGCTTGTGGGCTCGGCAAGTCATACGGAGGCTGTGGTTTGCCGGGCTGAGACGAAGGAGACGCGGATGTCGAAGGTGCGTAGAAGCTGTACCCTGGCGAGCTAACTCCAGGCCCGGCTGGAGGCGTCTGCGGAGGCATCTGTGGAGGTGGGTTGGCTCCAGGCCCCAGAGGAGGCATTTGTGGGTACATGTAGGGCGCCGGTGCATGGGCTGGAACAGTGCCCTGAGGGTAACCCTCGGGGTAGGGCACGCCTTGAGAGTGTGGACCTACACACGACGCAAACACATGGGTTGCGCATGGGGCCGCCATGGTACTACGAGCGCTGGGCTTTACGCAGGGAAAAGTATTCGACGAATGCGGCTTGCCTGCCGGACGTTGCGCCATGGTGAATGATGACGCCTCCGTCTCGAGCGACGTCCGGACAGCTTCCTGTGAATGACTCACACTCCAGCGGAAGGCAATGAGCTGCAACAATCAGGCTCAACAGCGTCCGAGAATGACACCTGGGCGCAATGCTTGCTGCGAACAGAAGCACCGCTGGCTGCGGCGCAGGTTCAGCTCACGGGTACTAGACTTCACGTACGACCAACGCAACTGATCAGTGGGCCTGCCGCTATGAGAATACGCCAATTCCTTAGGTTCGTCAGGCTCAAACCCCAGCTGTTGAGCCGTTGTGATTTATGTAGCCGTTGTGATTATATCACGAGAAATTGCCGTTATCATCACGAGTGTTATTTTTTTTTGATTTATTAGCCAGTAGCAGAAAGGCATGGCAATGAGGCTACTCGGCCATTCACCTTGCCAGGAGGTATGCGTTTATGTCCGGCAGACCTGGAGCAGGCAGTTACAAGGAGGGAGTGCACACCAGGAAGCACGTCCAACGCAAACATCACCTGATTGCGCAAATTGCAAAATTTTCTCCTAGTAAAGGGAGATCTGGCCATGTCAGCAAGGAATGGTGAAGCCCTTGTGGCCATCACCCCACAGAACGCCTTCCGAAAGCATCCCGTTAGCAATATAAATGGTCTGGATTGAAAGATTGGGTCGGTGTCAGCGCTAGTGAAATGGCAACCCTCACAATGTCAACTGTTGACAGGCACAAACCACATTCCAAAAGCATTCCGTTAGCCAAGACAGTGTGACCAGCTAAATTTGTCAAAGGTCGAACTTGCAACAATCACAAGTAGGTCATTCCCTCACAAGTTAAGACGTACAACATTGGTTTACATGACCAGACTGCTGCCATCAAAGATTTAAACTGGTGTCAAATGTCAGTGAAGTGTAAACGAGAGATGACTCGCAACTGGTCTTCAGCTACTGCACATCCTTCCTGCACGTCACATACACCTTGCTTTTCTGGCTGGTGTGGACTGTGCAATGCTACTCATAGTTCGCCGGATTGTTCAGGGCCAATTCTGCCTCTAGCTGATGCGGCTCCAGCCCCTGTCCTTCCCCTTGTTCATGTGGCCGCTGCTGCTGCTGCTGCTGCTGCTGTTTGCGTGACAGAACGGGTGACCGGTTAGGATGGCCCGCCATGCTGCACAAGCCCACGTGCATTATGTTTCTGGCTGCACTGACATCCCGCTGCCACGTCGTGTCGCACAAAGGGCACCTCATGACCTTGTAACGCGTGCTGCTCCCTGCGAACTTCACTCCCTTCAGTTTGTGCGCCTTGCACTGCCTGATCTGTTGCAGGCCCCTTGGTGGTGGGAGCGTTGCTGAAGCCCTCCGGCGTTCTGGCTGTGGAGCCATGCCTGCTGCACGGAGCTGGTCTGCAATGCTTGCTCCTACGCAACCCGATTGTGCATGGCTGATGATTGGCCAGTACGATCGGCTGATGCGCAGGTGCGGTCGGCTGATGATTGGCCAGTAGCAGAAAGGCATGGCAATGAGGCTACTCGGTCATCCACCTTGCCAGGAGGTACGCGTTTATGTCCGACAGACCTGCGCTTTTACATGTCATGCTGTCAAGCATACAGGATGTTGTAGATTGTTGTTGTTGTACAGGCCGGCCATTTTCCTTTTTGCAGTATAGAACAAGCGATGATCATCAGAGCAAAGCAAACGCACAGGGTACTCAAGCCTGTATTTTCATAGTATTATTCAACCTCGTGTGGCATACAGGTGTTGAGGATGATGGCTACCCCCCAAAGGGCCGGGGTTCTTCGGAACTTGATGCATCCATTGCCACATCGTATATGGCTATACTTCAACGCAGACCAGACCAAGACCTAGCCGGTGCGCTCTGCCAGGGCGCTGTTGCAGTTCACATGTATGGAACAGCATTAGAAAGGCCGGCAGGACAACAGAGCTCCTGCGGACAGCACGATAGCACCCTCTGACTGATGCATGAGCTCAGCAAGGCTAAGAGCACTCAGCAAGGCTAGGACCACACCCAGGATCCAAATGAGAGCCGAAACCATGAAGGCGGCCCTCCAGCAAGCAATGCGGTGCTGCTCATGGCATGTCTGCCTGTGTACATGCATGCGACCAGCTTGCGGCAGCATGGGAAGCATTACGAATGGGACTTCTGGAGAGGCACCTAAGGATGCCACCAGTCAAACTCTCCCCCTGAAATCATGCCCCCTGCCGCAGACTTTGAGTTGGTCTCGCAACAGCAGTTCAGATTCCGCTCTTTGGGACATCTCTGGGGTGACAGGCAACCTTTCGGTTCTCGGCAATGCGCTCTTTGCGCCCTGGGCTGGTGGTCTGGGCAAATCACCCTTCAGCGGTCGCTCCTTGTACTTGATCGGCTTGTTCGTTGTGGTTCCCATCCATTTGACAAGACTGTGTCTAGGCACCAGTCCACAACCGAGGAGGGCCCTCAAGTCTTGTACTGCTCAACCGCAAAACGTGTGCAACCGAATTTGGTCCATTTGGTGCCGGACGGCGGCTGAGCCCGCCCTCTTTCCTCGGGTTGTACGAGGACAGCACTGTCGAGAGGCATTGCTGAGTACAACGAAGGAAAAATGCAGCTCTTTGTGCGAACCAGTAGGTGTTTCCAAAGATCTGCTGGCCCATTAATACGCTGGCTGCACTCCATGCCTCACTCCTCACGCTGCTGGCTTTTTCGCCTGCAGATCGCACCCATGTGGTGCAGGCAGAGGCCGGCTTCACAGTCGCCGATGTCAAGGCCATCGTCGAGGCTCGCGAAGGTGGGTAACAGGAGCCAACAGTCAGTTCCATTCGCTTGCATTCTATCTTCATCTGTTCGAGGGTACATTGGGTTTCAGCGCCTGTGTGCCGCACTTGGGCAGTACGAAAGCATAAGGTCGAGGCCAATCATCACACTTGCGGAGAGCGCGCAACGGCGCAAGGACGCTCTTCCCGGTTGTTGGGGCTGAAGCCGAAGTTAGCTGGATTCTCTGTCGAGCCCATCCATCACGTCATGCATGCCCATGCTGCTCAGGTCTGCCATGCGCCGACCAGCGTGTGGTCTTCAATGGCAAGCAGCTGGAGGACAGCGATCTGCTGACCCTTGCTGGTGTGGAGGAGGAGGCCACCCTGAACATTCTGGGCAGGCTGCTGGGTGGTGCTAAGAAGCGCAAGAAGAAGACATACACCAAGCCCAAGAAGCAGAAGCACAAGCACAAGAAGATCAAGCTTCGCGTGCTGAAGTTCTACAAGGTGACCTTCAGCTACAGCAGCAACCAGCAGCTACAGCAGCAATAATCATGTGCAGCGGGGAGGCGCATCCCTTCTCAGACACCGGTTGAAGGCCATTTTGCAGGCAATCATCCAAAATGGTCATGTGTAAGCTGCATGGCCTTATTGCATCCTTGACACAGCATGCACATTCAGCCCTCGCAGTTGTGACCTTTAGAGCTGCACAAGCACGCCTTTGAGCAATGCAGTGTCATAGTACCACATCTGCTCGTACGGATTCACCGTCCGCAGGTGGATGCCAGCGGCAAGGTTGAGCGTCTGCGCAAGCAGTGCCCACAGTGCGGCCCAGGCACCTTCATGGCCACACACTTTGACCGCGTGTACTGCGGCAAGTGCGGTACCACCTTCTTGTACGAGCAGGTGAGAGAGACAGCTGGACTGCCATGGCGCCAGGCATTGCACAACAGGACACCGCAGCTTTGAAGTGATAGGTTATCGAACAGCAGGGGTGGCAGATCCTGTTAATCTGTTGCACTAATTTGCATTAACGGCAAGGATAATTGCATTAACATGTTGACATGCTTGTGGCCTGTTTGTGCTCAGTCAGCAACCACACGCGTGCAGCAAAGCGACAGACAGCTTCTTGTACTGAGCTGTACTGGCTTCTTTTCCGTCGTCCCTGCAGATCCCTGGTGGCAAGAAGCCTGCTCCCAAGCCTGCTGCTGCTGCCCCAGCTGAGGCTGCTGCACCCGCCAAGGCCGGCAAGGGCAAGAAGAAGTAGATGCCAGCTTCAATCTTGCTCTCTGCGATGGTTTAGTCTTTGTTACAAGTGCAATGTCTTTCATTGTGTAACTGGTTAAACTGTTGGAATGGTGTCCTCACTCGACAAGAGCAGGGGTGTCAGAATTGTACAGTTGACAGTGTCTGGTAACTGTGATCCAGCACCCTGTATAATGACAGCGTTGTCATTGAAGTGAAAACGGTAGATTTCCTGACTGACCAGTCCACACTGGAGAAATAGAGGGCTAACACAATGTCAACGTGCAGCCCTCGTCTTTCTGCTCAGGCCTTAGACCATGTAAGGTGGCATGTCAAACGGGTGCAGAACTGAGGTGCACGGCGGCTGGCCTTCACTCGCGTCAGACCGTTTTCTGATGCACAAGCGGAAGACCACACAACATGTCTCTAACGTCGTATCACACACGTGCGAGTCTCAGAGCTTGCAGAGAGTCTCAGGCTTGCAGAGCACCTTCCGAATGAAGGGTCTACACCACAAGCTTGGACCAATCTTCACGAAGTGTCTCAAAGCACACACCAGACAAAAAATAACGTCGAACAGAGAAAAGAAAAGAACCAGAAACTTTCAAACCAGCAGTTTCTTCGGTGATGCGGGTGAGCCAACTACCCTGCTCACAATAGCGTGTCATGGTGCCAGATCAATTGAAGGCACGGTAGCTGTGTACAAACACGAGCCCAGCATGGCAGAAACAAGTGCCCAGCATGAAACGTGCACAAACAAGAGTCAACTCGAAAAACGTCATGAATCCAATGACAATGCTAAAAACACCTTTGAGTTTCCTTTCGAGCGAGAAAAGTACATTAGCCAGCCTGATGTACATCCGGCTACTCACCGAGCCAGTGGCCGTGCATTTCACCAACAGACTCTTCTAGCCCCCAGTCAGCAGCTCCAACAGCCAATTCCAATCCCACGCCTGTGCGCAAGGGTCCAGGTACACTGCCTCTCAGGCCGGTGTGAGTTTTGTGTGGGAGTGTCGACACCTCGGTTTGTCTGGAGTCGTGCTCTTGTCCGCTCTTGTATTTTTTTTTTACTGCGAGCTTGGTAATGGTGATATTGAATTCCCAAGAAGTAAAAGCAAAAAACCTGAAACCCAAAGAAAATTCGGAGGATAGTTCTGCTTGTGGTCACAGTGAGGCATCAGACAGGGCTGAGTCCATTGAAACCCTTTTAAAATTATGTCGTACAAATCGCAAACAATGCAGGCAGTACAACGGTGCTTGTAGTGGTCACTGTTAAGGCACTGTGAACTGTATGTGTTCAGGCCGAAATGGTTACTGGAATGGTGGAATGAAAGTTTATGAAGCCATGCCGGTTCACGGTCGGGCTGCACGCAGCAGCTTAGCGAGTTTCTTGCTTCCCAGGACCTTTGCAGTTCCCTGCAGTGGGTCGTCCAAGGGCCCCGGGGGCTCCTCCTTTGGGTACAGGCTGTTGTAGTGAACCTCAGCCCAGAAGCTGAGCCACAGCACACGAGTGGACTGCTTCACCTGCAGCCAGACCACACAGTTGCACACACAACTCGGTCGAGCTGTGATGCCATGGATACGTTAGTGGATGTGGACAGCCTGGACTACAAAAAGTGTAATACTCGGCATGTACTACTTTAGCCACGAGATCAACCGTTATGTGTGCCGCTGCTCAGCAGGGGGCAACCGGTGCACCAAGATGATCAGCGAATTGTCGGTACCCTGTTGACTCACTGCAGGGTCTATGGACAGGACAAACGAGTCCTTGAAGGATGTCAGCACCACGATGCGAAGACCATATGCATCCGACGCAGCCTGCAGCGAGAGAACGCTCCAGAGGTTAGTGCACTCAGTTCAGCCCGGGTCATGTGACAGTTGCAGCCTGGCTGTTGTCAAGGTGCATTGTTCAAAACTCGCATGCATCAGTACACCATGCTCAAGCATACGTGCATCTGCTTTGACACAACAAAGATCCTCTGCCTCGCTGCTGCTTGCCATGCCTGACTTGAGGGATGCACACCACTGCGGACAGGCACGCATTTGCCTCCACTGAGACATTGCCACAAAGCCACAGCAAACACACAAACGAATTAGTCAGGTATGGTCTCAGGTATGGCCGCCAACTAGTTGTCCCTGATATGTGCTTCTCACTACGCATGAGCGCCTTCATTCTTCACAATTCACAAGTATTTCACCTTCAGTGTGATGTTGTCACCCCAGGTAGTCGGTAAAGTCATTTCTGTCAAATACTCCTGGAAAGGCTGGGGCACGTACTGTGCGTAGTGGTCCTGGTGTGCCTTGAGCTGCTTCACGACCACATCCCGCACAAAGGCATGGTGCTCGGGTGTACCGTAGAGCTGATCGGAAAGGCTGCGGAACTGCAGACAGGGGAGGTGAGGAAAACACGGTGTCAGGCATCCTCAACCAGGGGTCAGGTGCCATGGAGCAAGCAATCGCAGGCACAAGCCAGCAAGGTAGAGAACTGGGGTAGCAGAAGGAAAAGCCAGAAGGCAAAAGGACAAGTGAACTGGTGCAGGGTCGGTCGAGTCAGGAACAAAAGTGAGCAAGTAAATGGTGATCAGGCTGGCTGCAACGAGCGCCTGCTTCCATCCGTGACGTGGCAGCACATAACTGCACGCATGCACACCTTGCACTGCAACTCTGCATGCGCGCCTACACCCTGCACTCGCCACGTTGCATGCATGGCCATGCGCACACCTGGCATGCGCCGTCGCCCTGCACCATGCGCTCCACCAGCCCATACTCCTCCATGCGAGCCATCAGACGCGCCCTATCCTCGGTAATGTGATCCGACAGGTGGCTGCGCAGCCACTGGTTGATGCGCGGCTTCAACTGCACAAGGAAGCGGCCGGAGCAGTGGATCACACGCAGCTCTGTTCCCAGCTTATTGCTGCTGCAGCCAACACTCATATATTACGGCCAGCCCGTCTGTTTGCCTCTGCCTTCCGTATATTCTCCTCTTGAATCCCTATTCTCCTCCCAAGTCTTTGGGGTGTCTTCGAATTCCTCTGCTGTTCTGCCAAACAAAGGTGCAGTTTAATTGTTACAATTTCACAGCCCACGGACCTGCAGTGAGGGTAGGCGCGACAGCCGGCTGTCCAACAGAGTATCGCGACCAATGTAGTCTGTGGACATCTCAGGGTAGAGCAAACCTGCGGCAATGAGCAAGAGGTGTCCGGAAAAACTTGAGAACAGGGTGATGTTGATGATTAGGCGAGTGTGCCACGCTCGTTGCATGATCGGATGTGCTACACTCGTATGCAAGGAAGCACAAGATGAGAGCGCAGTGAGACCACACCCTGTGTGTGGCTTGCATGGTCAAGGGTAAGGCTGGCTACTGCTCTGCATGGGCTGGATGAGACTGTCGCTGAACATGGGTCGAGGTTAACGGCAAGGTCACGGCTGCCTGCCGGCCCCAAGCGAACAACGTATTAGCTACTCCAGAAACCATGTGCTTTTGTCCTGTGCTCACTTTGTTCCTGTGGCTCTGGCTGTGCTTGTTGTGAATGTGCCTGCGCCTCTGCATGCACTGCACTGGTGCCCAGTCCCAAGGTTCCCTCGGATGATGCCAGGGCCGCTGCATAGGCGTGATCCCCCGACGTTTGCGCCTGTGTTCGTTCAGCATCCTCCTGCTCGGCCGTACTCAGGGCGACCGCAAGCGCCTCATCTGAAGCACGTGGGTGGGCAGAACAGGGGGGTAGGCAGAACAGGGCAGGAGCATTAGGTAGACACATGGCTGCCTGCCAGGCCTGATTAAACCTGAGCTTGTTGCTGACTGTTGAATTGACAGTGTGTGCACAAGGTGTTCAATTGCTAGTCTGGACCACGCAACCAGGCTGGCCTTGCTGGAAACAGTGGCCATAAAAAATGTGAAGTGCAGCCTGACTGTCCTGCACATGTCACTGCCATGCCATGCCATGCCATGCCATGAGAGGCAACACCAAATCGAAAGTGGTTGTTGCTGCCTGGCTTCCTTCACTTCCCGTTAGCTCTGTCACACCCTTGCTGTTGGTACCCGACACCCCCCCTTCCCACCAAAATCCCATGCACGTTGCAGCTGTATGCAGCTTGGAACAGCTGCATATATATTGAACGGCAAAGTAGCTCAGCACAAAAGACAACTGCTTGTTCCCTGCACCTGCCCCACCATCTGTCAGATGCTGCTGCGCAGCTGCGAGACTAGAGAGCGGCGAGCGGAAATCCCCTTCCCGGGAGTCCAGAAGGGGATTGAGCTCCGCCGGTGGGATTGATGGATAGATGGAAGCTGGAGGAAACATGGCTCCTGCGCTTGAGCTGCCTGGAGATGCTGGCATTGTGATACACACTCCAGAGGGACTAACAGGGGTCTTTGGGGTCTTGGGGCCGTAGTCTCGCTGGTAGGAGGTCTGATAGTTGGACATTTGATGGCGCAATCGACGCAATCGGATACGCTCTTAATGGTTGAATTTTGCGGTTCAAGTTCCTTCTTCTTGTCACGGGTACGAAGTCATTTGTTCGATGGGGTTTTGGGAAAACCGACCAGCTTCCAGCGACCAGATCCATGCAGAAGTTGAAGTCCCTTGCTGCCGTCCCACAGAGCTGGAGCCCCAGTGGACATTTTAATTGCTGATAAACATGCAGGAAGGGGAACTGTCTGGCCTAAAGCAAGAACCAGCGACAGACCTGCGGGCCCGTCAGCCACAACAGGTGCAGGCGCCAGGAAACATGGCTCCTCCGCTTGAGCTGCCTGGAGATGCTGGCATTGTGATACACAATCCAGAGGGACTGACAGGGTTACAGATACTTACAAGGCAGCAAAAGCGGCGGGAAAGAAGCAAATGCAAGAAGTGTGGAAACAAACTTCAGGAGCAGACCACTCAGAACACTGTAGCACATCTCGGAGGCACATGTCCACCGCGTGATATGGGCAGTTCGCATGGGCTCCCGGGCGGCATGACCTTCTACATGCTTCACTTGTGAGTCCATCTTGCATGCTCTTGCTGTGCCAGTTGCAATGTCACCAGCCCTGCTTTCCGTCTGTGCATCCCCAAAACCTGCAAGCATCAACTCACACAGTGTCATAATTGGTGCGTCCACAAAACAATCCACCACGTGCCACTCGGCAGGAGCAACATTCCCACAGTCGAGGATTGGTTTGCTAAGTGCCGTGCCCGTGAAGCTGACAGGGCAGCAGTCAGCGCCTGTGTCAGGGACCCGAATGTGGAAGGCACATGCAGACAAAACAGGCAGGTGTAGTGTCCGCAGCTGTTTGGTTCTGGACAGGCTTTTGTGGAAGTGAGTTGCGAACAGAGGATCATGCAGGGCATGGGCAGTTCAAAGAAAACGCAAGTTTGCGAGTTTGTTGTGTCCTTACCGCCAAATCGCCCGGCTTGCTTGCCTGTCAGGCGCTGCGAATGGGGCATACGCCAGCCCACCCAGCTTTTTTTCTTGCATGACCTGTATGTTTCCTCCAACCCAGGCACGACCTGTCATGCTGACCTAGTTGAACAGACGCCAGAGATAGCACAGAACAGCCAGGTACTGGCCAGGCACTGATGATACCATCATAGGGCTGTGCCATCAAGCTTGGTTGGTTGGATGTATGAAGTACCATCGATCTATGCAGTTGGAGTGTGGGGGGTCATGCCGTCGAGCCGTACGGTTGCATTGTGTGCCCCACATCGTTAGCATCACCAGGTGCCTCGTGGTACATGTTGTTTCTATGTCCTGGCTTACTGCACCCCCTGCTGCCCAGATTTGCCTACCACTGCTTGCTTTATAGGCGTGTGATCGTAGCAGAGCCCAGCCCAAAGCAATACCATGCACCCCATGTGTTTATCATGTGTGCATCATGTCTGCGTCATGTTCATTGTCATGTGGCTCATGTAGCCCATGTGCACGTCACTTGCAGGCGTTGTGAGTACATCATGCATTGGAGGCGCACGCTCTTCTCCTGCCCCCACTGCTGGCTGCTGCCAGGGCTGTGTGTGTGCAGCCACATGCGAACCTTCAACTCGCCCACACGTGTGTTTGTCCACGTGCATCACACTGAATGGTGTGTGTCTTGGGAGAGGCAGTCATGGTAGTCAATTGCACGTGGAAAATGCATAGGACTCTGCATATGCCCAATTGTTGGGCCTGCAGACTGCGTTTAGCGATTGGAGGGGGCACCTTTCTGCGCCTTCCTTGTTTCCTTGTTTGGAAGTTTGCAATGTACTGCCTGCATGCGGAGGCTTTCTTTGCGCTGCGCCGCCACACATCTATGTGTGCCTGTGTGCGTGTGTGTGTGTGTGTGTGTGTGTGTGTGTGTTTACATCTGTGTCGTCCCACAAGTGGAACAGAAGATGGGATAAAGAGCAATCGCGCATCTGAACAAGTAGCATGTCTCGCATGGCCATGACTGCAATCGAGAAATCTGCCCAGCGCCTCTGAAAAAAACGCGGGTTGTCTGTGGGGTTCTTAACAGCACGCTACCATGCATCAGCATCCTGTGGCCTATGATCATTTGAAATAATGCAATGAAAGCTCAATCGTAAGCTGGCATAAGCCAGGCACTTGAAGAAAGTCTGTGTTTTCAGACTGCGCTCGACAGTTCGATGGGCACCTGAATGCGCTTTTCCTGGTGTCCTCGCTCTGACCTTTGCCAAGTGATGCCGTGTTGCCGACTTTTTTCAGATCCTCTCAGAGTGGTGCAATGCACTGCCTACTTTCTGTGCACTGAGTTTCCCTGCTCTGAATTCTGCAGCGTACAAGTACCGGGGATGGTTTGGGTCAGTGCCACCCTGTGACCCACAACTGGGCTCAAAATTGTTATGATACTGGTACAGCCTGCATGCCAAGCCATGACACGTCTGTATGTGTCTCTGCAGGGGCAAGAGCAGCAACACAGGGTGTGTGGCCGCCCTCACCCTCCCCGGCCAGGCTCAGCTGCTGCTCAAGGGGTACAAGCAGCACGACGACCAACTGCAACAACTGATGCAGGACCCCACCGTCACTACAGCAGTGCTCTGGCCTGGTGAGGTTCCTGGGACAAGCGGGGCGGAGAACTCCACAGTGGTTCAGTTCAAACACCTCATCAACTGAAACCGATAGTTTGTGCGTTTTGCCAGGGGGGCAACTCATCGCAACTACGATTGCAAGGGATTCGGTATTCCGCAACGGCCGCACCAAACGCTGCGAAACTCAAGAATAGTTCAAATTCACACATGGACATCAGCACATGGGGATCGGGTCGGCATGGGGGGCCTTCTCTGAATGGGACTCCGGGAGGTCACTGTCGCACGTTATCTCCGGCACTAATACGTCAAAGATGAGGCGTGTTGGGCTTAGGAGGGGTATGGCGGAGAGTGAAGTACGCACTTGCTATTGTATGGAAGTCTTGCCCTGCACGGATGGAACTCGGTGACACGAAGTAACAAGGATGAACGAAGACGCATCTGAATTGCGAGTGGAGGTGAAGAGAGGAAATGACAGGCAAAAGTATTGTGTGTGTGTGATTCTTAAGTTGCCAAGCGTGACTTGGCTCGGCACAACCGGCAACCATATCCAGCGAAACCATTGATGCAGCTAGCATGTGGCACCTGCCGATGTTGAGCTGATTGAAATGTCCAATCGTGCGGGATAGCTGGGCTTTTAGGCGTTCTCCATCACCGGTTACGATGTACGAACAGCAGGTCCCTGGTTCTTGCAACACACGCGGCCAGTGACTGAAGCAGACCCATGCATCAGCATGCCACGCCTCTGTCCCGATCAATCCCCATTCCAGCTTTCAAAGCTGCCGTTATGCTCCAATCTCAGGTGCTGCGCCAGTATATGTACAAGATTCCCATTGAAGCCACAATTCAGTTGCCGCATACTGATGGGCGCCAGATGCTCTCTGCTGTCACACTTTGCAGGAGGGGATGCGAGGCCTCAAGTGAATCGAATAGCTTTGGTTTGATCAAAAAGGACGTACGGTATTGCTGCTGTAGCATGTCAATGGGCACAAGGTGCCCTCTGCTGTGTTGTGCTGTGCAGGAGGGGATGCAGTGCTGCCGTGCGAGCTCAAGCGCATCGCAGCGGAGCGCACGCAGGGGCGGCTGGCAGTGGTCGCTGTGGACGCGTCTTGGGACGGGGCAGTGCGCATGAAGGGTTCCTATCCTGCCAACGTTATCAAAGGTGTGCGCAGCTAGGCCAGTAGCTGTTACATCAATCTCGCGGTAACTTCAATCAATATAATGCATGATGCCACCATTCACACTCTGTGACACAGTGTTTAAGGAAAACATCACAAATCACTGCCCTGCGAACATGACCCGGAGTGTGCACAAGGCTAGGAGCTCATCGTAGACACCGGATTGTAGCAGCGCGTCCAAGGGCGCCCCATGCCAGTCTCGTGCGCACTGGGCACCATTCACTGTTGAATGTGCAAGCAAAACACCGTCACACTTCCTTATCCAGTGACATGACGCTAGGAATAAAGGATTACGTCAACCATGTGTGTTTTGTTCACCTAGAGCTTATGCAGACTCTGCTCCTTGTTGCATTTGCTTGCAACCTGTCTTTGTTGCCTGTGTATGGGCCTGCCGCTGTGGGCTGCCTGACTCTGCCGCATGCACACACCCGACCTGAGTTCAATGTATACAGACCATGTCACCTGCCCTGCGGTGTTCGTGCAGTGAAGCTGGGGCCGGAGACTGTGTTGCGTGGGCAGGCCAAGAGTCTGCTAAACCCTGTCAGACGGTACCGGGGAGATCTTGAGAACAATGGCAGGTGAGAGATAGGGACGCATGCCTGCTGCACAGCCATCTGGTGAAAATGAAGTTCTCTGCGCTTGAACCATCTCTTGCTGACTTCTGGCGCGCGCATGCATGAAAAACGTAAAAAAGGAAGTTTGCCGATTCTGGGACAATACCTGGGAATATCATTGAGGTTGCCTGTTAATGTGTCCAGGGAGGATGGCAAGAATTGGAACGACGTCTTTCCCTGGCTAAAAGCTATTTTAGCTCAAGCCTCTGGTCTGTTTATGGCTGCACGTAAAACAAACATGTTTTGGCAACCCTGCGGCACTGCCGTGGTTTCACAGTGGAGATTGAATTAGTGCTTAGACCAAGGCTATTGCAGCCATTTGATTGATCGGCAGCTCAGGGCCGAAAGCTTGTCTGTTAGCGTGGGTACTCGTCCGTGTAGCCACAATCAAGCGCTGACCTTAGCCGTGTGTGGGGTTGCGCCATGTTGGGTCACAAAGCAAACCCAAGAAGTTCGTACCAAGCTGCACAGAATACTGCGCATCAACATGCAACCCGGTCATCCCATCCCATGGCGACTCCCATGCACTGCTCACGTGCGCCTGTTGCCTGCCTTGTCTTGGTCACGCAAACTTGGAGACGGTGGGTGCATATGCACCACACTATCACAACATTGCATGGCAGAATCACAACGAAGAATCGTGCTGCAACTTGTGGCCACAGGGTCAGCACACTCGAGGCCATAGCACATCTGTTACATGAGCTGCACGGAGATGAGGAGCTATTCGAGGGGTTGCTTGCCAACCTGCGCACCAAGGTATACTGTCAGCTGTTTACGATTGAAGTACTGTCACAATATGCAGGATTGCACAAGAGCATCTCAGGGTTGCCTATGAGTTGACACCTCCTGAGCACCCAATGCACGCGACAGGTGCGCACTGGGATCTGATCTCTTTGCTGTGTGGCTCTCTATGTCCTCATGTGTGAGGGCCTGGTCTGGTCATGATGTTGCCAAGGCATCACCTTGATACCAGGAAGGAAAGCAGAGTATCTTCAAGCGGAGTATGTAGGCATTCATTATTGATGTAGGCATCCCAGCCAAGCCTGACCATGTTACACAAACGCATGGCAGTAGGGTTAGAAAAAAAAATATGCTCCAATACCCTTTTCGCGTGCTTACCTGATCTGAGCAAAGGCTGATGGAGGGCCACACTCCCGTATAATAGCTAAGATTAGGCCGCCCTGCCAATGTATGCGATTGCGAATAAGAGTAGCATGTTCGATTTCAAAAAGCAGTTGAAGGCATCCTCGATCGATTCGTGGTCATCGGAGATCAGTTTTCTCACGCGTGAGAAGTGAGCTGGTGCTGGGCTACAAAAATGAGCAGACTGCAAGAAGAGATGGAGTGAAGTTGAACTAAACGCTGGTCCACCCTTCCTCATAGCCCATGAGCCACTCCACCCATGCTGCATTTAGCACGCCTGTGTGCCTCATGGGCGTGCGCCGCTCAAACCTTACCTGAGTGGGCAGGTCCCTCAATGTACGCACACACAGCCTCTTGCTGGCGCTGGTGCAGCCATGGCGGGATTGCACAGGGGCTGTGACAGCAGGCGAGGTGTGCTGCTTGTCCTTGATGCCACCCTTTCTCTGGTATGCACTTGGGTCAAACACCAGCACTGGGGCAGCCCACTGCACAAGAAGAGGCACCAAGCGTGGTAGGGCCATGAACGACACTTGGCTTGCACGGGGTGTCTGGGCCAGCACGCCGCACGCAGGCCACATACAAGTCGCATGTGGTTTTTGGCCATTGGTATAGCATGTGGGGAGCCGTAAGGGGCCGGCCACATGCAGCACCTTGCTATTGATCATACTAGTTGCCTCTAGTTGCTCTTGATCATACCACTTGCAAGCTGATCCTGAGACTGAGGCCCCTGTGTTGAGCTGAAAACTTGAAGCCTGACCTGGATTACAGCCTTGATAAGCCCAACCCTTGGATTGTGGTTCATTTTGCACGTGTGTAATGCGGTGTGCTGTGCAGGTGGACGCAATGCTAGTTCAGAAGCTACGGCCACCCGTGTATGGTACTGTGGCAGCAGGTTTCCAGCAGTCAGCACGTGATGCAGGCATTGCACGTGCCCTACAGTACGAAAGAGAGGCTGCAGCGGGAATGGTCGATACAGAGAAATCGCAAGAGCTTGCTGCTATGATGCGTGAACTGATGAGTGGTGGTGATTGACACCAGTGGTGGTGATTGCATTGTACCGTTGCATTGTACGTCGTGTTGTAAGTGTTGGTGTTTGAGAGAGGATGTGTGTCGTGAGCGCCTTATTGGTATTCTCAATGTGCCCTGGCCTTAGGACCTGTGACGCTAACCCTGAGATTGTTCTGCGCGTGCCTGCCCGCCACCAGAGGTATTTGTGTGCGAGTGTCGACACCTCAGTCTGGAGTTGTACTTTTGTCCGCTCTTGTTTATGTAGGTGCAACTCTGCGTTCCTCGTTGGCCTTGGCTTCTTAGCTGCTTGTACTTTCACTGTTTACGAAAACTCGATACCTGGGTCCACTGGGGCTGGCCTCAGCAACAAACAGGCTGTTGAGCCTTAATTTATTTCGACCTCGCCCTTACTTCCGGCTGGCTGCATATCTGTGCCTGTTAAAAAGCGATTCCTTGTGCGTTTGTTGTTGCATGTGCACAGGGTCATATACTGCAATGCCTCTGTCTTCACCTGGGCACACAGACCAACACACGCACAGAGAGGCACATGCTTACAACCAAGGTCACTAGGTAACCTTGGGAGAAAGCCAGAGACAAAGCGTAACAGGCAGTGCAACTGACCCAAACTCCCCTCCTCCAGACCCCAGGCTAGCACCCAGGCGCCAAAGACAAACCTAGACAGGCAGGAGGCAACCAGGAACACCGAGGCACAGACAGACACGGACACAGACCACACACCACACACAGCCCAGAGCCACAGACCTCAGCAGCAACATCATCTCCCTTCTAGCTCCCTGAATCACCCGACCCCCATGCAGTGCCAGAGAACAGCTCGGGAGAATGCGCTCAGTATGGCCCACACGGCCAGCCCGGCAAACACAGCAGGCGCATGAAAGCACAGGGCACACCAGCTCTGAAGTAAGAACACACACAAGGAACTGCTTGCCCAGTAGGCGGGAAAGTAGCCGCGCCCAGCAATGGCGGTCCAACCCGTAGGAAGGAGACCGACATGCCTGTGCACCTGGAGTTTGTAAATGGCCTGAGCGCAAAACCCTTCAAGCTGCCCTCTGGACTTCACCGGTGCTCATGATGCAAGCGAGCTGTGCATTGGCTTGGCTGCTGCGCTTACCGGCCGTTGCGCAGAGAGAGATGCTTACAACCACGGTCACCAGGTAACTTCAGAAGGAACACAGAGACAAAGCAACAGGCAAAGCAACCAGCCCAACCACCATGCCTCCAGACCCCAGGCTAACAACCAGAGGCCAGAAACAGGCAGACAGGCGGCAACAAAACACAAACACACAGGTCACAGACAGACTGGGACACAGTTAACACACCACACGCAGGCCCAAGCCAGAGGTCTCAGCATCACAACCAGGCCCCCTCCTTTCCTGGAGCGCCCAACCTCCCTCCCACAGGACCGGAGATCAGCCAGGGAGATGAGTTCATTATGGCGTCCCTTGATGGCCAGTCACACAAGCACCACAGGCAAAGTGAGGCCCAGGGAAGGAAGAGAAAACCGGCTCTGAAGCGAAGACCACACAGCAGGGCAACTCTCGCCCAAACAGGCGCAAAAGCAAGGCGCACCCAGCGAGGACGGCCCAATCAACAGGGGAAAGCAGAAAAACTGGAGACCCACGTGCATGTGCACCTGGAGTTTCCAAGTGGCCAGAACGCAGAACCCTCAAAGCTGACCTCTGGACTCTGGACCGGTGCTCACGAAGCAAGCGGTTGCGCCAAACTATGCCTTTCTGTACCGTTGCATTCTGTTCCTGAGTGCTTCCTGAGTGTTTGGCTGGACCGTGTGACGATGAGCTTACAGGCTGGACCCAATCTGTAAGTTCGCAACACAAAAATCGTACCATCTGCACCGCATGCATGTCTGGCTGTGCATCCCGCCCTGTCCTGCTGTGCATGTGGCGGTTTGGCGTGTTGTCTGTCTGGCTGCAGTTGCAGCCATGAACGGCTATGTGGTCCGAGCACTTTGCTCGGTCCGGAATTCAATCTAGTGATGGCATGCGCCAGCTGACTTTACAGGAGGCCTGGGACCTACCTGCTGCAGAGCCGGTTGTTCAACCTGTCC
>QAXH01004062.1:17774-50227 GCA_004335635.1 Chloromonas sp. AAM2 | reverse complement strand
TATCTGCCATGGCTGTACGCAGGTACTGTCTCCACTGGCGGTGCATTGACCCCCTCCGGCGCCCGCCCCGCGCCCCGCCCCGCCTCCGCCCTCACTCAGGCCATCATCGCCGCCGCCCCCGCAACCGCCGGCCCGCGGCTCGGAATCAGCCACATCAACATCAAAGCATCTGAATCCAGAACAAGCCCTGACAAGCCGGGTCAAACATCTCAGGGGAATCGGGACGGCCCGGATGAACCTAGGGTACCTTCCGGCCGACGATCGGTGGAGGTGCTGATGGGTTCGGCGGGGTTTGCGGGAAAGGAGACGGAAAAGGGGGGCGGGCAGGGCGAGGACGGGGAATTGGAAGGGGGTGGGAGGGGGCAGGGCGCGTATGCGGCTTTGCTGGGTGTCAGCCGGCCCGTGTCCGGAACGGCTAGCCCGAGGATGCTGGGGCGGAATTCAGCGCCTATGGTGGCCGCTCCTGTGACTGTGGCAGTGCCCGGCACGTCACGAATGAACCCCGACGACACGCCCCAGGTCAGTCGCACGGTAATGACATTCAAAACGTGAACGCACAATTCGTACTGGTGTTTTGCGCATGAATGCTGGGGGAGCTGGTTAACGCGGTTCAGGCGGTTGGAAACCACTGGCGCAGGAGGTGTGAATGGGCGTAGGATGTGAGTCGTATGCTCCTGCTTGTGTTGCAAATCCACCTGTCGCGACACCCTGTGTTGACCAGTGTTGACGTGCATTCGGGACAAGTTTGGCAGAGACCCCCCTTTGCTACACACTTCCCTTCCGACATCCCGTACAGTTTTTGTGCAAGATTTCTTATACAGTCTAATTTCTATGTCGGAGTTTGTTTTGCAAAGGAATAGCTGTGCGGATGGGGGGTTCATTTGTTATGCATGATTTACTTTTTGGTGGAGCATGAGCTCCATCAGACATTGGACAGTGCCTGAGGGCAGCAGTCCGGGGATTGGACATAGTTTTCAACCAGCAAAAGTCGCGTCTCGGTCAGAGTCTCAGTAACTGCGACATTGCCCCAAGCGCAAAGATACTTGATCATTGGCTTGGGACAGCCTATGTACTAGCCCAGCTCAGCTTGGCGAGGGCAGGTGCAGCGATGGTGGGTTTGGCACCTCACGTGACACTGGCCCACACTGACCTGATCCGTTAGCCGCTCGCACCTGCGTTGCAACGAGACAAAGCGTGTACTGTTGGGGGTACCGAGCAGGCCGCACAGTAATTCAACTGTGAGGAGAGAGTGGTGGTGGATGTGGACGGGTGGGGTTGCTGTGGTGCGCTTGCTCTCTTGCTGGGATGCATTACCTTGCATTTGCACTGTGTACACACACCGCAGTTGGGACACGTGGTTTATGTAACTGCTCCCAACTGCTAACGATATGTGCAGCTGCTGCTTGTGTTGTAGGCGGGAGGCGGCTCCCCAGCCCCACCGCTCGCCCGTACCTCAGCCGCCTTCCCCTCCATTCACACCGTCAAGGCACACCGCAGACAGGACCACGCACTTGACGAGCCAACCACCCAGGACCAACCGCTCCAACCGCCATCCCAACCACCTCAACCGCCGGACGAATCCCACACCATCGCCGCTCAGCTTGCGCGGATTGAAAGCCGACATAGAAACGGTTTCGGAAACGACAAAGATGAGGAGGACATGGCTGCCGCGGCCGCAGCGCAGCAGCGTGTCGGGGGCACTGTGTCACGTGGGACGGTTTTTAACGTCCTGGGCAACCTGTTGGGTGGCCCTTCGCAGCTGGCTGAGTTTCAGGCTGTTCTGGCCAGGCTCAAGTACGATGAGAACCAGGAGCTGTCCTTTGACCAGATCAGCGAGGGGCTCAAAGTACTAGGTGAGTGAGCCTTAGCATCACTCTTACATGACATTCGCAAGTTTTGTTTGGAACACTACAACGGTAAGAGATGGGCCCACAAGGCTGCAGTTAAAACACTTTCGTTTTGAATTCATAATATTCTGAACGGCGTTCGCCTATCACTAACCTCATGAGTTTTTGCTTGTGTTAAATTGTAGTATTTGCGCTGGTGCATTTGTGGTCCTCGTGGCAACGTAGCTGCCTCCGCTGCTTTGGTATTCAAGCCCGGGTCTGCCGGGCCTCAGAAGCTTCACACCTCCCGGTACTGCTGCTTTGCTGTGCTGCTTGCTGCAGGCTACCACCTGGGCCCCAATGAGGTGGAGACTCTGCTGGGGGAGGTGGCGCTGGGGGGCGACCACATCAGCCAGGGGCAGTTCCTGGCCAGCCAAGTTGACTGGTGAGACACCACCTGAGTGAGGGTCAGATTCAAGGTTAGAATCAGAGTCAAGGCTGGGGTCAGAGTCAAGGTTGGGGTCAGGGTCAAGGTTAGGGTCAGAGTCAAGGTTGGGGTCAGAGTCAAGGTTAGAATCAGATTTAAGGTTAGAATCAGAGTCAAGGTTAGGGTCAGGGTCAAGGTTAGGGTCAGAGTCAAGGTTGGGGTCAGGGTCAAGGTTAGAATCAGAGTCAAGGTTAGGGTCAGGGTCAAGGTTAGAATCAGAGTCAAGGTTAGGGTCAGGGTCAAGGTTGGGGTCAGATACCTGTTGGGGGCAGAGGGGAAGGTTGGGGTCAGAGTCAAGGTTAGGGTCAGGGTCAAGGTTAGGGTCAGGGTCAAGGTTGGGGTCAGAGTCAAGGTTGGGGTCAGAGTCAAGGTTAGGGTCAGGGTCAAGGTGGGGTCAGAGTCAAGGTTAGGGTCAGAGTCAAGGTTAGGGTCAGGGTCAAGGTTAGGGTCAGGGTCAAGGTTAGGGTCAGGGTCAAGGTTAGGGTCAGAGTCAAGGTTAGGGTCAGAGTCAAGGTTAGGGTCAGAGTCAAGGTTAGGGTCAGATACCTGTTGGGGGCAGAGTGGAAGGTTGGGGCGTAACTGGGGGAGTTGGCGGACAGGGTTTGATGGAGAGGTCTTCAGTTGGGGGGTTTTGAATTGGACTTGACCAGTGCAGAGGACAGTAATGGAACTACTTGACCAGTGCAGAGGGCAATCGGACTTGACCAGTGCAGAGGGCGATCGGACTTGACCAGTGCAGAGGGCAGTACTACGTTCAGTATGAAACTTGCTGGCACTCGGCGCCCCTCAGTGGTCTTGCACCTATTCAAGCCACTGGTCCCCAGTGACTGGCACAGGCTTGGTTCCCATCCGAACAAGAGTGGAGGGAACTGTGTAGAGATGGACTAGGTGCAGAAGCGGGTTTCGCCTCCCGTGGCACCAGGGGTCCGTTCGCCGTCAAGGCCTGGATATGTTGCCGTTTTCCCTCAGGCGTCAGTTCCAGGCCAACCACCGGGAGGAGTGGCTGGCGTGCCTGCGCAAGGCGTTCGACGGGCTGGCCCGGCACACGGACGGGCGCATTGGGGAGGACCAGATCGTGGCACTGCTCAGGGCCAAGCTGCCAGAGGATGAGGTGGGCAGCATGGTTGTTGCAGGGTTTCGAGTATTGGCATCCGACCCGACCCAAAGGCAGCGTTGATCGACGCGCTCCTCAGCTTCCTGGCATCTCTCCTTGCTTGATATCTCATGCATTGTACCAGCTATCCGCGCCTCTCCCCTGTATGATGTCAGTTCTTCTCAGACCTTAGGCCTGATGTCTGGGTGTGTTCAGCGCATGGAAGGGGATGCCCTCCTGGCAAAGTTGAGTCAGGAATGTGCAATCCACGGCAAAGAAAATGGCTGGCCTGGACGGGACAGAAAGGGTTGTTACAGACCTTCCAACATCTGACCACACTGGAAGGGCTAACAGCAGAGGAAGGAGGCAGTGCTTGAGGCGAGAGCTGATTCCGTTAGACTGCATGCCGTGTCCGCAGGTCAACCTGGCAGTCCAAGAGACGTTACTGGACGCGGCCGTGCTCGGTGCCGAAGGACTAGACTTCGACGACTTTGCCCGCATGCTAGCGGCGGATTCCGAATCCGATTTTAGCCTCAAAGGCAGCTATGGACACCTTGGAGAGGCACGCAGCGTTTCACGGACATCGTCCCTTCTAGATTCAGCGCACGGCGAGAGTTTCGGCGGTTTCCAACGGTCGATGAGCCTTGATTTGTACGATCCAAGGTTGGACTTTATACAAGGGCAGAACCCTAGTGTGCGCGGGAAAACGGAAGCCGGTGTGCAGGCCGCAGGTGGCGCGCTGCCACCTAGTTGGGTTGCGGGACAACTCGAGCATGGGTCAGTGCATGGACCTGCTTATGGCGCTTACTACGCGCCTGGGCTGGAAACGGTTATGGATGACGGCGAAGGGGACATGTAGAGATCGAGTTTGGATCTTATCTTGGACGCAAGTGAGACGTTCTAGACGTGCTAAAATTGGTTACGGCGATGGCCGCAGCCTTCGTTCCACTCGTCTTTGTCGTTGCCGTTGTCAAGGAAGCACGAGGCTCGGTGCAAATGAGACGAGGATCGAGACGTACGCAAGTCGGTTTTTATGTTTATTTTCAATGAGTTGGTGTGGTTTCTTATGTGTGTAGTCTTGTGCCATTGCAGGCCAGGTACATATACTTGGATGGACGCTATCTGTAGATGCGGAGTCCAGAGGACATCCCCTCAGCAGAGGCAACATACCTGTGCTGAAGAAGTTGCTTGTGACTACAGTTGGCATGGCTGTCAGGGTTGATAACCATTGGAACTCTATGGGGGACACAATTGATCCTTATCCATGCCAAACACGAGCGGCTGTGAACCCATGCAATGCAATCTGGTCATACCAATTGTTACGGTTGTACCTCTGGACTGCACGCTACAACTGATTGGTGCACACACGTGCTGATTGGCGTGCCGAGTGTGCTTTGGTCCCGCTGGGAAATCCCTTCACTTTGATTGCGTGGGGCGTTGTTATGAGGGCAGCAGCTCTCAGCATGTAAAGCAAGCTCTGGCACCGGCGTCACGTAACATAGATCAAAAGTTAGGAAAACAAATTGAGCTGTAGTTGGGTTTTTCTCCCTGTCAGTCAGCTTCAACGGCTCGCAACGCATGGACTATTTCCATGGCATGCATGGACACCTTGCTTGGCGCGCTTGGACTAGCCCGCTTTGTGCCTTCTGTGTTCTGTTCCTGTCTTTCGTCTTCCTGTCTGCCTTCATTCATTTCTGCCTTTGGGCCTTTTTCTGCCTTTGTTCCTGCCTTTCTTCTCCTTTCTTGCTCAGGGTAGGTCAGGGCGGTACACATCCCGTCCCGTGTCCTTTGACGGCTTCCCTGATGTAACAAACCAATCAATCAAACCTAAAGACCCTGCATGTCCTTTCCAACGTGTGGACTAAGAAGGCGGCGGTTGGCAGGAACCCTGAAATGAGAGTAAATTTTATACGTGAATATGAACCATGGAGCTTACAGCCAAAACATGGGCTTAATCAAGCAAAGGGGGTGGGTAGGTCCAAAAGCCACCCAGCCTGTGACTGTCACTGCGCAGCCAACAACGTCGGCTTTGAACTTGGCAGGCACGCATGAAGGGGGGCTGTTTAGGGTGTCCAGATGCCAAACTTGAACTTGCCAAGCCCACGCACAGCAACTCGCCAGTCCTTCCCTTCATATGCTAGGAACACGGAACATGACTCGTTAACTTCTCCAGAGTTCCAGACTTTGGAAGTCTGGAACTGCATCGGATATCCAGGTGCTCATGTCCCAGCTTGCCTGTCGACACAAATGGACGTCAAGTGGACGTCAAGAGGACGTAAAGAGGCTTCCGGGTACTTGGGGGAGCCACACGCAACAAGCCATGGCACAGAATCTCCGCTGAAACGGCAGCTAATGGCAACTAATGGCAACTAATATACGGCAGCTAAATGCCCCTTAAACTGGATGAGGACGAAGCACAGGATCGCCACATGAAGGACCAGCTCGTGGTCTACTTCTTCCGGAGTTCACACGTTGACTGTCCTAACGAGGTGGTGCCTCACGGCAAGGAAACCATTCTCTCACTGCTGGAACAACGTACGCTGATAGCCGCAAATGTGTCACGTGTGGCAGGTGCTCGGGGTGTGCCAGCGCCCAGGTGTGCCGTCTGTTTTCTGCTGAAGCATATAATGTTTACATGCACCTGCTCACAGCAGGGAGGCCGTCACAGGACACGGGACGGGATGTGCACCGTCCTGACGAACAAAGGCAGGAAAAATCATATTGTCACTGCAGTAAAGGGGGTGACCTACCCTGACGAAGGAAGACAAGAAGAATGTTGGCAGAAAGCTTCAGAGACGTATGTGGGACACATACTTAGGGGGAAACACCTGATTTGAGGCGAATGTGGGGAATATGTATCAATGATGCATTTGATTACTGCTGGGTCACATTTGCACGCCGTTGGTACTGCTGTCTGTCCCACTTGCACACCAGGACACACACACAAACACACACACTGTTGCAGTGATTCACTGTTACTCCCACTTTATGACGCCCTGTCGCTGTCTGCAGCAGCAGCAGAAGCAGCGATTGCGGCGGCAGCACCAGCAGCAACGGTCAGAGGGTGATCACTTGCCAATTGCTGCGTCACAGCAGTCGATTGAGCGATAGCACACACCATCGACGTGCCAAGCTGATGCGCACACGTGCCAAGACGCGGTCGCTGATATCTCTGAGTCTGAATCCTCCTCAACACGCAGCGAGCGCAGGGGTGCAGCCAGTGAAAGCGACACTAGAGACACGTTCTGGCTGCTGCGTTCTGGCTGCTGCTCCACCGATGCTGAAACAATTGGACATGCAACCAGATAATCCTTGAGCTTTCTTGACCACCAAGGGGTACTAGTTTATCATCGCCCTCGTTGTCATCGCCCAGAATTGGCACAATGGAAACAACATCAAACGGAACCAAACGTTTTGCGTTTTTGCTCAGGGTAGGCCAAGGCGATGCCATCTCTTTGCGAGTCCCATGATATACATATAAGCATATATCAATGACAGGCATACATGCATATGCATCATCGTGCTTGTCTCTGCTCAAGGGTCAGATTGTCCGCCCGTGTCTGCGTTGCTGCAGGCGCTGCACACACAGCCTGCCGCCCATACTGCGTGTTCGCAAGCCCTGCCGCACTCAGCGCCTCCCACACCCGCATTCTCTGATCTCTGTACACCTGGTCAACAGTGTACCCATGCACCTCCCTGAAAGCACCCGCAGCCTTGTCATCTACAGCAGAGGAAGCCTCGGTGGGCAGCAACACACGGTTCGGATCACATGCAACATCGGGCGTGACTAAGGCCCGCAATCGCGCCAGCCGTGCTTCCCGTGCTGCCAAGTCCGCTTCTCGCTCGGCTGCAGCTTCTCGCTGCTTGTCTTGCTTGACTAGCAGTTCCGCGTGCCGCCACTCGACGCGTTCGCGATTGCTCGCTGCCTGGGCGATGCGTGTTGTCTCGGCTGCTGCCAGCGTTGCAGCTGCCACTGCTGCCTCGACATCGAGTTTGGCCTGCAACTCCGCCCTGTAGCGCAATACATGAGCAGGCACTATAAGTATAACTACAAGAGCAGGTCCATACCCTGTACGCTGGACACCGTTTTGCAAGTCGCAGCCTGGCGAACAGATCTTGTTGACTGTTCCTGTGGTGAAGACAGACTGGAAACATTTGCAGGTGACGAAATGACATGACCGGAAGCCGGTTTGAACTGTACTGTGACACCATGATGGCTAAGGTAAAATGAATCACCTGCCACATGGCTAATCTACTGCAACTGCATTGTTAGCATGAACACCAACAGCTGAGAAAACGCACAGGGCAGAGAACTTCAGCTTCAGCTGCCCTGTCGCCCAGCCCTGCACAACTCAAACGTCACACGTTTCCCTTACCTGTAAGCAGCAATGAGCGCCTTGTTGTGCGCGGCCTCCTCCCTCGCCGCCGCCTCGGCCGCCGCCCGCTGCCCCGCCAACACTGCAGCTGCCGTCGCTTCGGTTTCTGCCGTTTCCTCCGCCTCCCACTGCGCTATGGCCCTTAGGTCCTCCAGATTGTCCCGCAGCGCCTCGCGGCCTAACTCATGGGCAAGCCTGGGCAATGGCAAACAAAAACACCACTCATATTAGCGCTCAAGGCAACACAAACAGCCGGCTTTCAAGTGCATATACATGACGATGAAAAAATGGCTCGCACTCGTATGTATTCCAAGACAAGACACTCGTGAACGTTCAAGACGACCTCCATACCTTCTGGCCTGAACGGCTCAGCGCTGGTCGACCAGTGGTGAACATATCATCCCCTACTGACCTGCAATGCTATTTCCTAGCATCGTTCATCGTTTTCCATCACGAACAACTCTGAATTACAAGACTGCATCCCCAGGGAGGTTGATGGACTGCAAACACTGAGGCCGACGGCGTAGCAAGGCTGAGCGTGGTCATCGCTAACGAAAACTGAAAGAAACCGACTCGCTAGAAAAACACACTTTACCTGTCCGCTGCCTGCTGTGCCCTGGCCACCGTGTCCTGGTGCGACTCGTCCAGCAGTGCGGCGCTGTCCTCCAGGAACTGAGCCTTCTCGCGCGACCACGCGTCCAACAAACCACGACGCTTGCGCTGAGGACAGCAGGCACGGCGGAGCGAAAAATGGTGTAGTTGTCGTAGTTTTCTTACATCCGATGTTAGATGTCCTTACACGTTGTACCTATGCTACACCTTACACTTGCTTGCGCTGAGGCGAGCAGGCACGGTAAGGGATTTGCGCAACTTCCCTGTAGTGCCTCAAGCCAAGTCCAACCTGTCCACGAGCTGGATGCACCTCCAATTTCGTTCGTCGCCTACCTGCAGTATCTTGTGGTTCGTGAGCCAATCATCGTGCGCAATCAACTCCTCAAGCGTGCGTGACGGCATGAGCACCGCCAGCTGCCGCATGAGCGCATCGCGGGACGCCCCACCGCCCCGCCCACCAACACGGTCCCGCCAGCATTTCAACCTCAAAGAAACGAACAACGAGTGCTCCGCTTCCGGCCAGCCTCCGTTAGGCCCTGCCGTCCCTGCACCGCTGCACTCGCATGCAATCCCTGCCCCATCATGCCATGCGTCCAGTTTCTGCTGGTGCCGCTGTCGCAACGCCGCAAACACCACCCGCACTCGTGCTTTTGCTGTATCGTCAGCCAACGGAAAACAACCGATCACGTTATCGAGCTGCTGAGCATCTCGCGCCCAGGCTGCTGCCGCCCCTCCACCAATCCCAGTACCACCAGCCCACCCATCATTATCATACGCGCTCTCTTGAATGTCTTCATTGTAACTTTCTGGCCCCTGCTCTGATATGGGTGTCAGGGCCCCTGCAGGCGCCTTTGGGAGACTGTTGTTCCGGGGCAGGGATGGGGCTGATGAGAGGGACAGGACGTGCCTTTGGGAGGTGCTGACGGCGCCTGGGGCTCCGGGCAGGGCACTCGGCCAGAGCTCCTGAACCAGTAAACAAGATCAACGCGTTGTAGCATACAATCCAAAACCTCACTTGCAAGGGTCTAGCTCGTGTACGCAACTCTGCTCCAGTTGTCGTCTGTCCACCCAGCTTCAGGCAGCGCAGTCCATGCGCATCTACGCCCACCATTAATCAGTTGACAATGTGTGTACGTGACCCACATGTCTGTTTGACTTTTCATGCGATTTCAAAAACTGCACTGTCCTCCAGCTCCTCTGCGTCACTCTGTAATTGGCTTGATTGGCATGAATACTCTACTTGCATCCGTTGTCAGCCATTGCCATTGGTCACATGATCTTCGTGGCGCACCACCCAGTTTTCCCACCTGCTGCATCACGTGCTGAAGCTCTGTTTCCAGTAGTACACACTGCCGCTGAATGTCCTGCTGGAGGTCATGCAGCTCCTGCAAGCACATGGCAAGAGAAGTCGCAATTGTGTGAACATTGTCACGGGATTGATCAAGCCTGGAAGGTTGCGTCAGAAGACCAGCGCCACCGGCGACTCCGGGTAATGAGAGGCATTTCTGTTGAGTTGATTGAAGGTGCGTCGGAGCGCAGGTGCGTGGATGCCGGTGCGGTGGCACTGATACAAAGCTGGGGTGGTGCGTGCCGGTGGCCGTTTGGTTCCTGCAGGTTGCCTGCACTGTAAATGAATGTGATGGCACTGGTAGGTGCATGCTCGCCAGTGATGACACACACTGCACTGCAGCCCAGTTCTAAAAGCAGAGACCACTATGCAAGTGCGAAGGTGGCCCATTCAGTGCTGTCAGCGGTGCACACCCCGGAGATGCCACGCCTGCCTCTGCACCATGCTGCTTCACTAACGCTCTGGTCACGGATGACTAAGAGTGTTCCTCCTCGCACTCATGAGGTCTGTCTCAACTAATTTTACAGTCCCATATTGGGCATGAAGTCTAGAGCATTCCGGCGGACCTACAATTTCGCTCCTAGCTTAGTGACTAGTGCTTGTGTACTGATTTAGTCTAAAGGCAGTTTGTTTCCTCCAAAAACACCCCAATCAATCTGAATGATGTTTGGTCAATCCAAACGCTGTTGGGACTTCTCTAATATTTGTTGCAATCTTGGCTACACGTTGGTCTTGACATCGCTAAAGAACTTTGTTTAACTGGTTAACTGATAACCGACAAGCTGTTTTTGTGCACACCTGCTGCAGCTGCTGTGCCTCCTCTTGAGCGTTGGCTACGCCCTGCTTGCGTATGCTGCCGTGCATGGCCACCGCTGCATGCACCTGCTGCTTCAGTGAGGCCTGCAGCCCGCGGCATGCCAAGGAGCTTGCCTGCCACTCGGAGAGCATGTCGGCTGCAAACGCGACCATGTCTGGGTGTGTGGACGACAGGATCGACCTCAGGCTCGTGGTGAGCTCCTTTTCTGTGGTCTCCCTACACCGTGCATAATACAATCAAGAAAAATAGAAAAGCGTGCAAAGTTGCAGGATCGCATAAGTATAAGAGAAAACCAGACAGTCGAGTAACAAAACCAGGGCCAGGGAGCCTGATTGTGGTGTGTCGGTCTCAGCTCTGAGGCACAGGAAGACAAGTGATGTAGAAAAGACTGTGTTGTGCCTGTGTGTACATACGTGCGTGTGCGTGCGTGTGTGTGGGGGAGGGCAAGGGGTGCACTCACTGTTCATCCTGCAATTGCTGAGCAGCTAGCATCCATTCTGTCTTGGAGCTGCTGCCACCTGTACGCTGGCGTTGCCCTTTGAGAAAGCCTTGAATTCGGCTTGCCTGCAGGACGGGACCCCATCACACAACACACTCAAAGCCATCACCACCCCACCCCACCCATTTTTGCCTGTCACCCTCTGTGCTAAAGCATTAGTAGAGCATCTGTGCTAAGCTCTCTCACCATACAGTACGCTATGTGTCTGACAAACATGCGGAATTGCTCACCTTTTCCAAGAGTGCTGAGCCATCACCCAAGAGGTCAGTTGGGCGGAAGCCTGGCTCCCGGGGCGCGTCCTTGAGCTTCCGTACTAGTGTCAAATCCTTTCTGGGCCCTTGAGAGCGGGGCATGCTGGTATGCCACTGGAGGCAGGCCCACGCCCATGGGGTAGACCGAAGGGCCAATGTGCAGATTCAGCTGGCCTCCAACGTCGCCGGAAGCCATTGTTAGGGTTTGCGGCCGTTTCCCACGTGCCAGGCCGGGGGCTGGTTTGCACCGGAAGTATGCTTGTGGAGATGATGTCATTTGTGGGCAGTGCGTAATTACAGTGACGCCATGAGCTGGGCCTCATTAGTGAAGCAGGCAGCGCCGTTACCGGCGGCAGGGCCGGACGCCGCCCGCTCCACATCAGCCCGTGTGGCAATTGTGGATGCCAACGCCATCATCAGTGGCCTGCAGCTCTACAATGTTGCGGACAGGTTCATCACCACGCAGGACGTGCTGGACGAAATCCGGGACAAGCACTCTCGCCAGCTCCTGGCCAGCCTGCCCTTCTCGCTTGAAATACAGGAGCCCGAGGACTCATCAGTACAAGCTGGTGAGGTTCATGAACGCTTTATGCCCCTGCACACTGGTCCTGTCCATGTGCACCTCAGACATATGCAGCCAGCAACATGCACGAGCACTTGGCAGGGCCCAGACGTCAGGCACGAGAATGCATCACTGGCTGTGCTGCATATGCAGTGACCTCGTTTGCACGCGAGACTGGCGACTTGCATGCCCTGTCCCGGACTGATGTGCGCCTGCTGGCGCTTGCACATGGCATGGAGGTGGCTGCTAACGGCTCCAGTCATCTGCGACAACACCCAGTGCAGGTGAGCTGACCAATGCCAATGCATTCCATTTTGAGGTAATTTCCGCAACGCAACGCACCTGAATTGAAAC
Source organism: Chloromonas sp. AAM2 (assembly GCA_004335635.1). NCBI lineage: Eukaryota > Viridiplantae > Chlorophyta > Chlorophyceae > Chlamydomonadales > Chlamydomonadaceae > Chloromonas > Chloromonas sp. AAM2. The sequence continues at coordinate 38,002 of QAXH01004062.1, read as the reverse complement.
TGGAAAACGGTGAATGCACAGTTTTTCGGGGAAACCCCCAACAAGCTGAAGACTTTTCTGGCACTCCTTTTTTCCTAGCACTCAGCACTTCATTTTTCACAAACCCTGGCAGCCTGGCAGTGTACGGAGTTCACTGCTTCAGGGGCCGTTCACGTTTGGCAAGTTTGCAACCAAATTACTTGTCAGGGTTTTTTTTATCCTTTGCTGAGCTCACCACGTGATTGAGCTTGTATACAACCTGGGCAGGTTACGTCACGTATTGCTTCAGTCATGGCCATGCTGCTGCTTTTTTTCATATTTAGTTTTTCATGCATGCAGGCCTCTGTGCGGCCCAAGCACCGGTCCAAGGGTCGGGCCCTGCCTGGCTGGGGCAGTGTGCCCAACCCACAGGACTGGGCAGCCATGGACGCGCTGCCGGACTCTGCAGGACAGGGTGAGTCATGGTAGTGCCGTTTTTCCAGTTGCGTCAACAGCAAATGTGCCCAGTCATCAAGTCTTATCGTTGAGCCCATGATTACTCTTGCGTCAACAGCAAGTGTCAGCGGCTCAAAGCACACAAAATGGGCTGTTGATTGTGCGCATCAGGAGCGCTTGCCAAGGCTAGGTGGAGCAAACAGACAAATAAGACCCTGCCACATTCTTAGCGTACAAGTCGTGTATGTGATTTGTGTGGCCTTCTAGGCAGCCAGCGGGTACATTTGGTACATTTGCAATAACTGGCTGCGTTGGCGAGACGAGATGTGCTCACATGCAATTGTCTGCGCAGGCAGCAGTCGTATTCGTGGTGGAGTGCAAGCCCTGGACGCAGTAGAGGAAGGAACAGGACCTGAAACCGTCGAAGAAACAGCTCCCGCCGCCAGCACAGCTGCAGCAACCACCACAACCGCTCCTAAATTCTCTGCCACAGCTGATGCATCCACCCTCCCCCATGGCAGCTTCGGTGCAGCTGCCACCGCTGATCTGGCAACGTCTACAGCCAGCGGTGCACCCCAGCCTCCGGCCGCCGCTTGGTTTGCGGCGCAAAGCAGCAACCAAGCCGTGGCCCCGCAGGCCGTCCCCGCTGATCCATATGCAGGGGTTGGGCATTTTGCGGGCGGGCCCTTGCCGCCTCCGGGAGTATCTGAAGTGGGTGATGATGACGATGATGATGATGACGGGGAGGAAGAGGGAGAGTGGGAGCAGGCGGGTAAGAGCAAAGGGGCGGTAAGGCGGCGGCGACGCAACCAGGCACGCTATGAAGCCCGCCAGGCCCGCCGGGAGCAGGCGGGTGCGGGGACTGTGCCTGCCACAGCCTTGCCACAAGGTGTGGCAGCCCCGCAAGCAACACCGGTGGCCGCTGCCCCAGCTGCGACAGCAGACCAAGGCGCCAACGTGACTGCCGCAGATGCCACTGCTACGGACGAAACGGAGAGGCTCAAAACAGATGCAGCAGGCGGGAGCGGGCAAGATGCAGATGCAGGGGAAGCATTGGAGCAGGGTGAAGAGGAGCAGTCGGAGGAAGAAACAGGGGACGGGGAGGACGAGGAGGAGGGGACAGAAGAGGACGAGGGCGAAGAGGAAGAAGGAGAGGAAGGGGAAGGGGAAGGGGAAGAACAGGCAAGCACTGTAGGGGGGCCGGAAGGGGAAAGTGGCAGCACCGTCGGTGCGGTGATAGCGGCGTCTGGTACGGATTGTGGGGAATTCACGCTCAATACCACCAGCAATGTGGCGTGTGTGACAGCGGACTTTGCCATGCAGAACGTTCTCCTGCAAATGGGCCTGCGCTTGGTCACTAGGGATGGCAAGCAGATATCCAGGTACGCATGTGGTCCGGTAAGACCCTGCAGCCTCGAGATTCACAATCTTGTAAAGACCATGCCCTGTAACACCCCCCCTACAATCCATATTCGCCATCAAACACAACTTGACCCTGACAAGCACGCTTCCCTTGGGCATGACAGCGTGGCTTTGGGTGAAACAAAGTGCATGAGGATTTTCGTGTGTTGCTCCGACTGCGCAGCTGGGTCTCAATGCCGACCGGCTGTCCTAGCTGCCGCTGAACATAACATACAAGCGTCGACAATGCAGAGCACGTCAATAACTGCAGCCTGCTCTTGTCAGCTTGTGCTTTTGTACGATGTTCAATGGCCCATTAAAATTCATGCATAATTGACATTCTGGCCAGTCGATTCGACCTGATCTTGTGAGCTCGTCCAGTCACGTATTTTTGGCCGACCCACTACCCCTATCACCCATGTCCGCTTGACAACTTCTCTCGCTGCATATCATTCACACGTGCCCATACCACGCCTGCCTATCATAGGCTGAGCCGCTGGGCGGTGCGTTGCTCGGCCTGCTTCTTCGTGACGAAAGAGGCAGGGAAGCTGTTCTGCCCCCGGTGCGGGAACATGACCCTGGACAGGGTGGAGGTCATGGTGGGGCCCGAGGGGGCCGAGTTCTACGGCGTACGCAAGCGGCACGTGCTCCGGGGAACCATCTTCTCGCTGCCCAAGCCAAAGGCGAGTGCTGATCACGCCCGTCTCCGTCTCCGGTGGTCAAGATAGTTCCTGCCTCGAAGTCCGGTTCCGTGTGATTGTGCCTGCCTGGCTGCATGGCGTTGGCCATGGTGCAGTCCGGGCACGGTGCAGTTGGGGCATGGTGCATTTGGGGCAAGCATTACGCTATATGGCGTACGTTATGCACGTTCCTCTTGTCCTGAAGAGCCTTTCAGCCGGTTCTAGTGCATGCGCATGCAGGACGGCTAGTCACAGGAGGTTGTCACTGGCACGTTGGTCAAGTCGTTCAGATTGTGTATTCGACCACCACGTGTGCACACTGTGGCGGTTGATGTGGGGCACGTGATCCTTGAGCATGGAAAGCAGACCACATCCGCTTAACGGACACGTCAACCAATCGGCTGGACAGGCAATGGACTGAGTCGGTGTTTGTCCCCATGATTGTCTTGTAGGGGGGTCGTGCAAAGAACCTGATCATGCGTGAGGACGAGCTGCTCCACAAGCTCAAGCCCAGGCGCAAGAAGAAGTCTGCGCAACAGGATTTGGACCCCTATGCACCTGAACATGGCACTCAAGAGGCCTGGCAGCTGAACCTGGCGTCAGGACAGGAGGTGCTGGCAAACACGAAGGTAAGAGGCCAACTCAAACAAGGGTGGGTAGACGAACCTGGACGCTGGGAATGTGTACGAGGACCAGCTGTTAGGCTTGGGACAGTTTGGATGCGCCTGACGAGATTCGCCCCTGCTGGTCTGGCTCGCAGCAGCCTCATGTGGAAAATGCGGCTAGTTGCATTGCACCTGGCTAGTCGCTAGTCTGTGAACCTTCTTTTCCAATCGATGGACATGCTGGTACAGTCGCCTGATCATGTTGACAGAGACCTGATCCTGAATGCGGTCGTTGGCTGAATATGCCTGGCTTTTTGTGGTGTCCATGGTGTGGTATCATGACCGAACTGCTGTTGCTGTGCCTGTGTGCAGGGTGCAGCATTCCTGATGGCAGGCTGGAAACACAACCCCAACGAGCGCAAGCCTGTGGCTAGCAACAGGAGGCGCAAGTAGAGATGCAGAGGAGATTTTCTTCCCGCACCCAGCACAGCTGGCTTGCTAGATTTAGACAGGCTGTGCATCTTGATTGGAAACCAAGGGAGGGCTGTTGATGCCTGATATTTCATGTTATGGTTGCAACTCACCAGTCTGGTGAGCGTTGTAATTCAGTCGGCTTGCTGGTTTGAAGTCCCCTCGTGGCAGGGCAAAGCAGCGTCCAAATTGTAAGAGCGTTTCTTGTCACTCTTTCCAAGGTTAAGAAACGGCCAACGCGGATTGGCGCGAATTATACACGCCCAGAGACCCTCAGTAGCAGTTCCTGACGCGAGGTTAGTATCTGAATACAAGTCCCTTGCAAACAATGGGCAAGAAGCGTAAAGCCGACGAAGAGGATGAGGACGTTGAGGACGACCTAGAGGACGAGGATTTTGAAGAGGGCGCTGAAGCTGTCAAGAGCAAGACAAAGAAGAAGAAGAACCAGCGGGTTGCAGCTGATGATGATGATGATGACGATGATGAGGTTAGGGCTGGTGTTTGGCCATGGGCATGCATGCCATGCAGAAATGGGTTTGGCCACAGGATTTGTTGCCGTGTAGAAGACAATTGCCCTGCTGTAATGACTACAGAACGCAGCGCTGCAGAGCGAGCATTGGTGAAGCTGCAGGTTGTATGTTGGTCCCACCTGTGTATGGACGCAGGACGATGGTGGAGGTGGAAGGAAACAAGAACGAAGGAAGCGCAACGTGTACATCGATGATATTGCCGATGTCGAGGATGACGAGGAGGAGGAAGACGATGATGTGAGTTGTTCATGCAAGCGTGCTTGCGCTCGCAGCAACAAACCCCAGACAGGCACCGCACCTGCAGCGTACTTCTGAGCGCCAAACAACGAGCTTGTTTTTGCTTGACACGTTCGGCGCCACGTCTTGGCCCTTGCAGGAAGAGGCGGAGGATTTAATTGATGACAGAGACGAGATCGCAGCAGAGGAGGCACACACCAGGGAGGATCATGCGAAATACCGGCAACTGAACAGAGAGCAGCAGGAACGCGATGAAAGGACCCCTGAGGAAATTGCAAGGGAGCTCGAGGAACGCTACAAGCGCATGGATCAGCCTGAGGGGTATGAGGATGCTGCGACAGGCGTTGTTGGCCAGCAGGCCATGCTGCCCACTTTCAACGACCCCAAGCTGTGGCTCATCCATTGCCGTCCTGGGCATGAGAGGGAACTTGTCACGCAGCTGCTGCAAAAGCACTATAGCCTGTACAAAATGGGGACACCGCTGACAATTAAATCAGCCATATGCTTGGATCATCTGAAGGTAAGAGCAGCTGCCAGGCACAGCACTGCAGAAGCAGGCAAGACTACGTGACAGCAACATGCAGTGCTTCTGGGCAAAGGGCAGAAAGCCAGAAGACAGCACAGCTTGCAGCATGCCGCTCTAACACTGCATGGTACCTATCTGGCCAAGCTAGGTTGGGCTGTGTTGCTCATGCAAGGGCAGCACAATACATGGCAGCTTCCCTCTTGATGGGCCATAACCACCCTTCAAGGCCAGCAGGGGCCAAGGCAGCCATATCACTGCATCACAGCCGGCACCATGCTGATATTGCAGAAGCAATCACAAGCAATTCAGCGACGATGCTGACAGCCCAGAAGCACTGCACAACAGCAATCGCAAGCAGTAGCAGCGGCCATGCTGATGAATGCCATGTTTCACAAGCAATGACTACAGCAATAGCTACAGCACACATCATGCTTTTGGGTGATGGATTTTCCCATGCTGCAGGGTTACATCTACATAGAGGCGGACAAGGAGGCAGCAGTGCGCGATGCCATTCGGGCCATTCGCAATGTGTTCATCAGCAAGGGGGTGCAGCTCGTGCCCCTGGACCAAATGGTGGACGCAATCACGGTCAACAGAAAGGCCAAAACAGGCATCGGTGAGCACAGGGCCTTGTGCTTGTGGTCGCAGCATGTCAGGGTTTGGGTGTGTGTTTACACTGGAAGCACGGGCAGTTGTTGTTGTTACATGGCCTTCAGTACGGGGAGGACTGATTATCGAGGGCACGGCTGGGAGCAGAAACCGCCATGAGTATGTGCACACAAGCACAGAAGCAGTGCATGTGGATATGATTATCCGTGTGCCACAGGTGCCAGAATAGTCAGCAGTCAGGGGTTTAGGCGGCAGGGCACACAGGGTTCACATCAATGATTCAACATAGGCTCGTCATTTTTTGACAATGGTATGGTGCTTGACAGAGCAACAACAGTAGGCAGGACCTTGACAGCCAGGCAGCCAAGTGTTTGCAATGAGTCATCATTTTGTTGCTGCCAGCTTACTGCCCGGTCCTCGGTCTCGGGGCCAACCGAATCCGTTTGGTGGGAATCAAGAAGCATAACAAGAGCACACGGCTCAGTGCTGTTTTTTGCCCCTCCCACGTGCAGCACGTGACAACTGGGTGCGAGTGCGTAACGGCCTGTACAAGGACGACCTGGGCAAGGTGGTGGAGGTGGACAGCGCCTCTCAAAAGGCCACCATCCGCCTGGTGCCGCGCCTGGACCTGCATGCCATGGCGAACCGGGCAAATGTGGGTGACAGGATGGTGGCAAGTGGGAAGGAAGCAAGTGATCACGGACTCAACAAGCTTTACATGAGGCGCAGGGTTGGAGCTAAGCATGGGGCAAGGCTGCTGATGGAAATAACAATGTTCAGTACAAGTATACTGTACATCAACACCCGAAAACCAACTAGCATGTGCATGTGCTGGCACACACTCATGTCACATTCATATGATTATCTTGTTTGTGACTGTCGTTTTCTTGTCCAGGATGAGGAGGCTCGCAAGAAGAACCCGTTCGGTCGCACCGGACCCGTTCGCCCGCCCCCCAAGCCCTTCAACGCAGAGGAAGCGCGGCAGCTGGCGCTGTCCGTGTCCCGCAGCACAGGTGTTGACGGGGATTTGGACTCCGCACCGGCAGTCTTTTGCAATACGATTATGATGGCTTTGTATATGGATGCTCGAGCCATCTTCTGTTCCACTTGTGGAACGATGTAGAAACAAAACCATGGTCGGCGTTTTTCCCTAGTGATTGCTTGATACTCTACTAACAATTTCAGTCAGTTGGCTTGCAGGTTTTCGTCAATTGTCGTCTGTTTCCCTTTCATTTGTTTGCACTTGATATGAAGGCTCGTTAGATGTTCACGATGGAAGGCGATGACCAATGCTGGAAGTAAAACACTCAACCCACTGGTTCGCAGGTGTGGACGGTCAGGTGTACCTCATGGTGGGCAGCCACAGGTTCGCTAACGGATACGTGGAGAGGGACGTGGCTATCAAGGTGCGTGGTGGGGGGCTGGAAAGTGCGCTGGGTGTCGCAGGGAAAGGGGAGAGTGGGGGTGAACACTAAGGGTCGCGAGTGGGTGGCGGGAGGTGTCAAGGGAGTTATTAAGGAAGTTATCAGGGGGGTTTATCAAGGCTATGTAGGAAGGGATGTTGCCATCCAGGTATGTGGGTGCTGTGGGGCCGTAGAAGCGTTTTGGGAATCACAGGGCTGCGTCTTTAGTGGGGCACAGGAAAAGCGGGTTTCTCCTGAAGCATGCAATTGATAAACTGGCCAGGGGTTTGCACGGACAGGGCCGTGTGGGGGCGGGCCACAGCAGGCATGGATGGGTTGCGCTGGCTGCCACAGGGGCAGTGGACAGGCAGCCGATGTGTGTGGGGGGCTCTGCAAGGCGGGAGCGTCGTGGGGATGTTGCTGGTCCAGGTTGAACTCATTGCATGGGTTTAGGCTACCTGCAATTGCGTCTATGGCAGCCTTTGTGTGGACGCTGTGCAGCGGGTTGACATCCATGGGCATGACAAGTCCATGCTGTAGCGCGGAAAATTAACCCAGTGTAAGAGCAACACCCCCCCAAAGTTTGCAGCAGTTGTAAACTGATGTCCGTGATAACATGACATGCGCGGCTTGGCTCCTGCCCCTGCAGAGCCTGAACGTTATTGAGGGCGTGCCCCCGCTAGCGGAGCTCCAGCGCTGGAATGCGTGCGGGGCGGCGGCGGAGGAGGGGGCAAGGGGCGGCGGAATGACCACAGGCACAGGTGATGAAGATGGTTTGAAACTCTCCAGCAAAATTCCAGGAAAAACCCTATGTTAAGTCATCTGCACCAGCAGTCCAGAACTCGGTGTATATGAGAACATTTGGGGTATTGCAATTGCAATGTATGCAAGTATGATCTGCTGCTGTGTACGGGCGAGCCATCTTCTTCCGCACAATACAAATGTGAAACCACACCCACTCACTCATCTCATCGCACTCCTTCACTCCTTCACTTACAGGCGATCTGTCGTCACTGGTGGCGGCGCTGCCGGCTGGGGGTGCCGTTCCCAAGGCCACGTTCCTCAAGGGGGACAAGGTGGCAATCATCAAAGGTGTGTCGCAGAAACCCATGGCATGACCGTACTGACACGACTGCGGTGAATTTCTGCCAGAGCCATGTGCGAATGAGGGGTGCTTTTATTCGGTCAGCAAGTGCACAGGCAATGAGACATTTGCACATGGACAATGGATGATGCCTAACCAGGTTGCTCGTGTTGGGTTAGAACTTAGAAGAGGTGCAAAGAGGCTGGAGTGGGATATTGGTCCAGGGTGTTTGTGGGTCGTTTGGAGTTGAAGGTGTGTTCTCACCCCAGGTGTTGGGACCTCAACAGCAAGGCCCCAGGTCCTGCGTAGCAGGCCGTCTTGACGCGAGGCGAGGGTGTGTACAGTGACATGCGATGTTGCACCGGTTCCCATGCAGGTGAACTCAAGGGTATTGAGGCAACTGTTGACACCACCCGCGATGATGGCAAGGTAGGGCAGGGCAGTGACCACTTGACAGAAACGTGCGTATGAAGTGCGACGTCAAGAGGCCGGCCGGTACCAAGCAAGCAGTAGAGGGGCAAAATGTATTCAGTGAACTGGAAGAAGAAGAAGAAGAACTTTGATTCAGGCTATCAGGGTTGAGTCCTTTGGCGGCCTTTGGCCCTTGTTGTTTTGAAAGGCAAGGGTTCGGTACTGATATCATTACATGGATGGTACAGCTGCATTTAGTCAAGAGTAGTGTATATGTATTTACACCAGGAAAGCCGTCAGAGCACACGGAATGGGATGGACACCGCCCTGGCCTACCCTGAGCAAGAAAGCAAAACGAACGCAGGGCACAGGGCAGGCAACAGTAGTTGTACAGTATGGATTTGTAGTGGGTTAAGTGTACTTAAAATATGTATATGGATACGGGTGACCATCTTTTGTCGTTGTCTTGTTTTCGTGTCAGGTGATGGTTCGGCCCAAGGTGGAGGGTTTTGACGAGGCGGTGGACTTCGACAACGAGGACCTCAGGAAACTGTTCCAGGTGGGCAGTTGCAGAGGACAAGCGTAGGGGGGATTGCAGGGAAGGTATCTACGCGGGCAAATGCAGCTGAGCTATCATACTCGAGGTCATGCATCAAGGGCTCAGTCGGGGATCTGGAAAAGTTTTGGTAAGCGGGTTCAACCAGGTTGGTTCAAGGGGGCGGCTGACCGGAGCTGTTTGCTTGAACAACAGTGAGGTCCACCGATGTCACTTGTGCATGCGGTCTGCATGGCAGGTGTTGCTCTGCTCCGAAGCGCAGCTGCCAGCCTCTTTTGTAACTCCTTGCACGATTAGGGGAGACGCTGAGAGTAGACTTATCAGGCAGAACTGAATTGGCGGGAACTCACTTGAAACAATTCATCAAGCACTGGCTAAAAAAGGCACTGACCCCTCTCAAGCTCATGCATGTGGCTGTGCACTGCCCCTCTCAAGCTCATGCATGTGGCATGTGCCTGTGTAGGTCAGGGACCGATTCTTTTCCATCATGTGTTCAAATCCAGGGCAGAAAATTATACCTTGCTTCACAGTCGGTCTTGCAAAAGGCACTGCCGCCTTGAAAATAATATTTGTTTGGATGACGTGCCTGTGTGACATGTGTGTAGGTCGGTGACCGGGTGCGGCTCATCAGCGGTCCGTACCAGGGCGAGATTGGTATCGTCCTGCAAGTTGGCCAGGACAACGACCAGTGCATCATCATCTCAGACGGGACCAAGCAGGAGCTCAAGACCTTTGGAAGGTGTGCAAGGGCTTCTGAATGGTGCAAGGTAGCAGGACAGGTGCTCACGTGTTATTATAATCAGCAGTCTGCAAGGCATTCTGCATGGTGTGTGATCATGTGTGATAGTCACTGAGGCTGTCTTCATCCATTGCTGTTTTGATCATTATCACATTTCATATGATATCTGATCAGAGTGATCAAAACAACAACGGTGCATGATATCATTTGATGAATAAAGAGATTCTGGTCGGTACACTCTGGCGAGAGAAAGGGAAATCTGCGTGAAGCGCTGACGCCATGCAGCGTCGGTCGTTGTCACGCCATCACATGGCCGCTCCGCTCCCTCCTGTGTGCCCCCCAGGGACATGACCACCACCGACATTTCCACCACGGCCGTGGAGGTGCTGGGCGAGTACCAGCTGCACGACCTGGTGCAGTTGGACCAGCACACGGCGGGGGTCATTGTTAACATACAGGTAGAGCATGCGTGTGCAGGCAGCGGGAGTGTAGGCTCTTTCCCAGAAATACGTTTTTTTTTTAGCTCCCGCACGAGATAAAAACCATGTTGACACCGCTAGCTCTCTGCTGAGTGATCTTTTTGATTAGTGAGTTCACGAGATAGGAATGGCTTGATAGGGCACGTTCAAGATGTGCAGCAGGATGGCAGGCTCTTTTTCGAGGCGGCTATTGGATAAGTACCAAGAGCCCATGGGAAATGGGGTTGGTACTATCATGGCCTGCTCAAGCTCTATGCTTAGTCGTGTTTTTCTTAAATCTATCTTCATGCCAGCTCCTTTTAGACCATGCAATTGCCAGTGCTTTGTCAGTTGATGGTGGGTGATATCAGTATTGGTTATACATAACAGCCACTAACTTACCGTTGGCACGTAATTCAGTCGAGGCATTGGTCTGTCACTCGCCTCACAGCGACACTGTAACCCGTAACAGGCCGGCTCCTGGCAGAGGCCGTCTCATGAGGCCAGACATACATGCATATCATGTATGCATAGCTATATGAGAGCAAGGATTCACGTGACTCATCTCTCTCCCTGCAGCGTCAGGCCGCGCATGCGCTGGCCTCATATCATCAACGAATGACCACTTGACCCGCCCGGTTGAGGTGGAAACCCACTCTGGTCAACTGCTGCTTGCAGCGTGAAGCCGCGCATGTGCTGACAACCGCCTCCGCCCCCGAGGCCGCCGACATACGGGTGGTGAGGGCACCCGACATCCAGCGGCTGCTCAAGACACGGAACATGAAGACATCGGACATGAACAACAACGAGGTATGCAGGGAGCGCCCCGGTGGATCAATTCGGTGGTTGGGCGGTTAGAACGGCTGGTGGCTCAGGGAAAGGGCAAGGGAAGCCACCCAACCACGTGATGTTTGACCGCGGTTGAACGTAACTTGCAGGGATGCACGTCTCTCCTGTGTGGCATGCGAGTTGCTACTTAGTCACAGCAACCCAGTAGCCTCAAAAGCACCAGTACACATCTCACGAAACCGCTCTCATCACTGCCTGCAACTCGGTCACAACTCAATAAAGGTCCACGTTCTCCTGTCATCATCATCATCATCGTCACCATCACCATCATTACATAGCGTTTCATGGTTCAACCCACGGCACTGCAACATGGTACAAGGCAGTCACAAACTTGTCCAAAGCATCGTGATTGCACATTCTAAAAGCAGGAGGGCCCGCGGTGCACGTGCACACACACAGTGACAACCCAGCCGATTGCATGCAGGCCCAATGACTAGACGAAGTTACTTCAGCTAGACACAATATTCAACAATTCGCGTGCGTCCTATGCAGGTGTGTCAGAACGACTACGTCACCTTCACCACTGGCTCGGCCCAGTCGCGGGTCCAAACGCAGGGCGGCAGCGTGGCCTACGTGTGGCGCGGCAGCCTGTTCGTCAAGTCCAACGAGTTCGCGGACGCGGGCGGCTTTGTGTGCGTGCGGGCCAACAAGTGCAAGGTATGCAAAGCCCAGGGACCAGGTAGCGACCGGGGGTAGATGGCGATGGGCATGTTGCTTTTGGTGTTGCTCGCTCACTTGGTATGCAGCACTTGGGGAGTGTGCAGTGGCTGGACCTAGACGGCCAACGTGCCTAGAGCCAGAGCTGGACGGCCCAAGCAGAGGACTTGGTGGTGGAGTGGCATCTCTTCTTTGGTGTCTGGATAAACTGCTGAGCGCCCAGCGTGTGCATGGTCCGATGCATGGTCCGATGCGGCCCTTTCTTGTGTGTCCCAACCATTCCATTTGTGTGCAGTACTTAGAAACGACGCCTTGTGCTGCTGCTAATGATATCAATGGCTTTGTGCATTTGAACGGTTGTCCCTACCCTGCTTCATTGGCAGCCTCTCTAACTCCCTGTCTGTCTGTTTGTGTGCAGGTTCGCGGAGCCAAGGTTCAGTCGGGCGTGGACCTGGCCAGGCAGGTGGCCGCGGGTGGGCTGGTGCGGGTGCCCACGCAGAGCCCCGGGGGCAGCCGCAACGCCTTCGCCTACATGCCTGCATCGCCCAGCCAGTACGCGGGAGCGGGCGGGCCAGGCAGGGGCGGATCGCAGGTGAGCCTCACATAATTATTGTTATTGTTATCATTGAGCCGCTGTTCCAGTCATGGTCTTGGCTGGCTTTTCTTGTATCGGGCTCTGGGACATCCTGCAACAAGTTCAATGGGGCCTATGACAACAAAATTCGCTCCTGAAACGACACACACTTCTGTTCTTTGTGGGTGATACAGATGTGAAAAGGCACACACGCATGCATGCACGCACGCAAACCTTTCAGAGGACCCTGAACCCTGCATGTGCTTGATCTCTGGGGGCATCATGCTCACTGTTGTACCAGGGTGGTAGTGCCGGCTGCTGCTTATTGGCCGGATTGGTTGGTCTTGCGGTGGCAGCATGACACGCTAAGTAGTGGATGAACGAATGAATGATGACCTGCAGGTGCCTGGCTCGCCGGGGCGCGGGGGCGGCGGTTTCCGGCCGCCACCGCCCCGGATGGGAGGAGGCCCGCAGCCGGGCAGCTTCTCCGGCGCTTCACATCATGCCAAGTCAGCCAACAACATCATCGGTCGGTCTGTCAAGGTGAGGGAAAGCGGTAGGCTTCAGGCTGTGTAGTTGAGTGGTGTATCAACACTTACCACAGAAGGGCTTTCTGTGGTAAGAGCGTTAAGAGTTGTGGGTTAGTTATGACGGCATGGTCGTGTGGGGTCGTGTTCACCACGCAAGGCGATTGGGCGTCAGGCTGTGTAGTTGAGCGGTGTGCGGGTGTGGCTGTGCAGCATCGTGCAGCGGTCAATGTGGGGAGCATTCACTTGTGCATCTGGCGCCTGGCTGGCCAGGCGTTGTCATGGTTTAGCGTCTAGTGTTTAGCGTTTTGTTTTAGTCCAGCCACCCACTCAAGCACCTGAGCACGTCAAGCCTACTGGCCGCTAGGGGAATGACTATTGCACTAGTGTCTGTTAATTGCACATTAGTTTTGGCGATGATCTGCGCACATAAGTTGAACTTCTGTGTTTATTTTGCACGTGCATGTTTAGTGACTCCTGCATTAAACGCAATACTGATTGCCTGGTTGTGATTGTCTCTGATGATTTGCCAACATACTGGATACATTATTTTGGTTGAACGCATGTGTGTATAGGTGGTTGGCGGGCAATACAACGGCTATCGTGGCCGTGTGAAGCACGAAACAGGCACCCACGTGCAACTCGAGCTGGATGCCATCAGCGGTCGCATTGTAACGGTAGACAAGGGCCAAGTAAGGGAAGAAACGTCCGGCAACTCGGCATACGGCGCGACTCGGCCGAGCCTGTATGGTCGCGATGCCGGGCGGCCCGGATCACAACAGGTAGGACTGGTCAATAGAGCAGGATCAGTAAGGTGCACAGAGCATTGTTTAGGCATGCTTGTGTTCAAGACGCATGCATCAACAGAGCAGGAGCAAGCGAGCAGCAACGATTCTCAAATGCGTGAAAAGAGAAGCATGTTGGTCAACAGACCAGGAGATGTGCAAGTGTGGCTCCTCCTGATGTGGCGAGCCGTCAGAGCATAGGACCGGCCCAGCTGTCAACGTATATTCTAGACAGACGTGTTGCCGGGCACGTGAATGCATCGCTAGCGACCTCAAGGGCATGCGTGTTTCGAAGTTCCTTCACTTGTGTTCTTACACAGTGTCCCTGAGCCAACTAATCTCTAACTTGACATGTGTATTTCAATCTGTGTTCCCTTGCAGAACGCGCACCCCAGCAGTGCGGCCGCGGGCGGTTCTCAGGGCTACGAGGCGGGCTACAGCGGCAGTGCCTCCGCACGCCCCTGCACCCCAGCCAGACGCCCCTGCACCCCTCCATGACGCCCGCGCACTACAGCTCAGGCGGTGGCCTGACGCCCGCACATGCGCCCTACACGCCCATGCATGCGCCCACCCCCATGGACGACAACTACTACATGCTGGACCGACCTCACCAGGTGCGTTCACATGCGGGCAATAGACCATTGCTCTTTTGCCCTTTTTGAGGGCAATGGCTTGTTTAGCATTGTTAACCGTTCCTCCACTGTTCACGTTGATCTTGTCAGGTCGAACCTACGAGGCGAGACAAAACAGGCGACCCCCATCAATGGCTGGCCTGTTGCCCAGGCTGCATTGGCATGACCCTCACAGTCCGCTGATATCAAAATGAGTGCTCTCGTGTCTGTTCCTGCAGGACGATCGGGGTCAGCCCAGTGCGCACACCCCTGGCATGGGCACCGCCTACACCCCCGCCGCATTCACACCCTCCGCGCCCTCGCCCAGCCCGTACGCAGACCTCCACCACGCACCCACACCCGCGCTCGGGGACGCGGGAACCGTCGGGCCGCCTCCCGTCGCAGGTGCAGTTTTTTCCTTAGCAAATGCTCAATAATGGAAAAACACAAACTGTCAAATCATACGTTTCTTGCACCGTGAAATCACACAACCACTTTGTGGCACACCACCCAGCTCTCCCACCTGCTGCATCACGTGCTGAAGCTCTGTTTCCAGCGATTCATACCTCCCTCTTTTGCACTCCCTCCCCGTTCGCAGGCACGCCCGGCGTCGCCCCGACCCCCGCCCTCGCCACCACCGCCACCGCCCCCACGCCCTTCCTCTCCGCACCCACCCCTGCCATCACCCCCGGTGACACATTGGGCACCACCCCCGGTTTGGACGGTATGCTTGGTGCCACGCCTGGCGTGGCCCCTACCCCGCACGTCAATTCCGCCTATACTCCGCACATTGCCGCCACGCCATCACTCCCGGTGGGCACGCCCGGGCTCGAGCAGCACGCGCACCAGAGCGATTACAGCATGTGGCAGGGGCTGGTGGTGAGGATATCGGCTGGAACCGGCGACCCGAGCGGGTGGCCGCTGGCGGTTGTGCGGGGCGCGGATGCGAGCGGGGTGCATGTGGTGCGAGGGACGTTTCCCGCGCCGGGCGCCAACTTCGAGGAGCATGGGAGTGCGGAGGAGATCGTGCCTGGAGACCAGTTAGAGCTAGTCAGGTGAGCTTCCACCTGCCCGATCACTCTGTATAAAAACTTTATTGGGAGGTGCATCCTGTGTTAAGGATTATGAGTCAGATCGAGTCTGGGTGTTGCCGATGAAAATTCTCTACGTTTTTGTTGCGACCTCATCACTTTCGCACACTACGCTTGAGATGGTTGGCAGCCCCCTACATCGCCTCCTAAGCGAAGCATAATGATTGCCTCAGTAATGATTGCCCCTAACAAGTAAAGGGTGCATGTTGTTGCGATTTCATCTGAATTGACCCCTGTGCCCATGTCTGCGTCCACCTGTGCCGCACTCCTGACTTGTTGCTTGCGCTGCCTTGCGTCTGTCCACCTGTGCTGCAGGCCTGAAAAGAAGGAGCGCATCCGGGTGCTGTTCCTCACAGAAGCCACACAACATATCGGCGAGGAGGGCACAGTCAAGGGCATAGTGCATGGGGAAGAGTGCTTCATCACACTGGATTCGAATGAGATGTGCATTGCAGACGTAGGCCACGTGGGCAAGCTTGCAGTGCAGGTGGTTTGATGTTGCAACTCAACTCTCTTTCCCCTGACTGTAAGGCCATCACTCCAGATGTGTGTTTCTCTGCCAGGCTCAGAGTGACCCAGCAGGGCCATGGGCATGTTGCACATCTCGTGTCCTGTTGAGATAACGATTGCATCTGCACATGCCCACATCTCGAGACACCAAGGCACTGGTATGCGTGCTGAGCAGGGTCTGGTAGGAGCGTAACGGATAAACAAACGGTTAAGAGCATCCCTCAGCGATACCATTAGACATGCGGTGGTGTACATGACTATGAGTTAGCCTAGACAAAAGGCTATCTGCAGGGCACAGACGGGGCGCATGCCAACTTCATGCGTAGCTGGTAACGTTGTTCTTGTTTCCACCTGTGCATGCTCGCTTCTACCTGTAAGCTTGCAGCTGGCTGAGCTGTTTGATAGATTATGTTGCATTACGTCTTGGTCGTGGGGTTTGTGAATCAATCAACCACACCGACATCGGGAAGTTGGCACAGGACCCTTCAGTCGACCTGCCTAACTTTTGGCCTGACCAACTCTGAGCGAGAAAAAGATGCAGAAAGCCCAACACGCACAAGACAGGAAAGTGTGCATTGCCGGTGAGCAATTCCGGTGAATGCACGTCGGACAAGTGGGGGCGCTTGATTCATGCAGGTTGACTCAGCACTGTTCAGATGACTTGACTTGAAAGAATCAACTGGACTTTGCAGACAGTTTGGCAAACAGGAATCACCCGGCTAGGGGCAGCCATCTCTCAGGGGGTTTCCTAGGTAAACTCGTGCTATACCCATTCAACCCACCCTTAGTCAGTCGAGCTTCTATAATGGAACTGGCTGAAGTTGAATGGATTACGCCCCAGGAGGCCAGGCGAGTTCCTGGCTACGGTGGAACCACTATCCCGGCAATCCTTCTATCTATACACACCGCATTAAGTAACCAGAGTGGTGTGCCTCTTAGAACATCAACACCAAGTTTTCCAACAAGACATTGTGTTTCCCAGCCCGGCTTGTCTGCCTTATTCGCCTTGCATGTTTTGTTACACTACAGAGCCTGTGACAGACGGCGGCATGACTCATCAATCAGAGGCCTTTACAAATGCCTGTGACGAGGCAGCCAGCATGGAGATTCGCACAGCGAGCTACTCTGGGATGCCAATTTCAGTATGCCTGCCTGTTTGCACCAGAGAAGGGCTATTCTATTTCTGCCTAGAGGGCCGTCCTGCGGGCTTAGCAGTCAGCTGCTCCGCCAGCAGTGTGTGCATTTCCTGCATGAGCGTGGCTCGCTGCTGGGCAGCGGTTTCCTGCAGCTGTTGAATGCGCTGCGCTGCATGTGCCATGCGCTGCTGCAGCTGGGTCATGGCTTGGGAGCGTTGGGAGGCGGCGAACGCACGCAACTGGACCACTGCGGGATGGTGGGCGTGAAGTGCGCCTGTGGGAGCAGATGAAAGCAAGAACCGCATTCAAAATGCATAATACAAAGCGAAGCACAGCGCGAACGGAGACCTCGATGGATCCCGTGCTGACCCTCCCTAAGACAACGCACAACACAAGCACGAACCAAGCCATTTGTGTACTGTATAGGAAATAGTGCCCTTTCAGATGCGTTGAAGGGCATGGCATGCCTCAGATTTGATGCCCACATGCTCCTTGCCGTGTTTCCAAAGCGTCTTTTTACCTGTGCGCGTATCCAGGAAAACATCCTCATTGCTAGCGGGGTCGCGGTGAGGCACCCAACCCTGTGGGACGGAACAGTAGGAACAAGAAACTGTCTCATGACTGAGCTCATGGTTGAGTCATGGTCAAATACCTTTATTCATATTCCACTGTATGCACACACTCATGCCCTCCAAACCGATAGCGGAGGCACTAGACACCGGACAACTTTGAATGTGTGTTGGTGTATTCAGGGTGTATCCCAGAATTCCATAAACCTCCGCTGCTATTGTTTCAAGCTGCATATACACAAGAGTTGCAACCGACGCATACACAAGAGTTACAAGCCTTCACGCTCACTCTGGGCAGCGGCTGTGTGACAGCCGTGGCATGCTGCGCTGCCAGCCACCCCAACCAGTTGGCTTCAAACTGCTGCTGCTCGCGCTGCGCGTCCACCCGCACTATCCGATGGGCATGGGCCTCCGCAGACAAAGTGTCAACCAACTGCAAGGCAGAGACAGGTGCTTCTGTTTGAAATGGTTGCGAGTTTGACTTGAAGTTTGCCCCACGAGCCAATCGCACAAACGTGGCCAAACTGCAGAATCCGTAGACCAGCTTCCAAGGATGCCTTGTGGGTTACACTGCATTATTTGCGACGATCCAGGGCTTTACAGGCAGCTGAAATCAGACGTAGAACAGCCGCAGTGGCGCGCTGTATGTTCGGCGCAGTTTGGCCCGTCACCAAAACCCCTACAAATCCGTAGATCGCGATGTTGAGGTCAGGCTCTCGACAGAGTGCATGCTTCGTGAGATCTGAACAGTTCCTGATAGAGCGCATTGGGCGCAGTCTAACAAGCCAGGATTCACCGAAAATGGTGCTGACATCGCGAAGCAAGCTTACATGCACTGCATGGCCGCACTTAAGGTCACATCGAGTGGCTGGCTCGTGGGGAGAACCTTGAATTTTGTACGTTAGCCTTGCAACGCCTGCTGTCCATGTGGTGCTGCCCGTTTTGCACGTATCTGTACATTGCTTCACGTTGAGAGAACGCAGATGGATCAGAAGGTGGACGCCACGACTTGGCATCTCTGCTTTGCTGGCATACCTGTTGCTGCAACGGCATCGACGCTTGCATGAAGGCCCTGTGCGTTTCCCACGCGCGGCGTGAAGCGCGGCGCGCTCGGATCGCTCCAAGGTTCCTCGCCCACCACACTCCCAGGCTGCGCCGCACCAGCCATCCGCGCACAGCTGCCTGGATAACCACCACAGCCCTCGCCAATACCCCTGCTGTACGCGATGCACTCTCCGACTGCCCGTTAGCACCCGAACAACCCCTGGCCGGAGCGTGGACGCCCATGCTCCTCGAAGAAACCGACGTCGTGTTGTCGAGCGCAACAATCTCGGCTAGTGGTGTGGTACGGGTCGACTGGCTGTCAAGCGTGGTTGTGGTTGTGGTAGCAGTGGCCGGGTAAGACTTGGCAGAAAACGGTTGAGAGGCCGCCAGGGCTCGTCGCACTCTGCTGCGCTTGCGGTGCATCCGCCATGCGCGCTGTATTCGCACGGCGGCACAAAATTGTTGTACCCGGTGAGCTGCTTGCCACTGCCTTTCTTGCGCTGCGGCTTGGCGCAGCGCTGTACAGCGTTGCCGAGCGGCATAGCCTCGCCAGTGACGCTGCACCAGACACGCAACCATGCAATGATCGCGTTGTTAAAGATAGAAACGTACGCTTAATGATAAGCTGCAAACTGCATCCCCGTGCAGAATCAGGTAGGCAAGCCTAATCTCTCCCTGTTCATGTTATCCGTTATTCTGCAATCTGACACAGGCGATGTCATAGACAGCAACTAATCATGCACACAGGTTACAGACTAAGCAGCTCGTCATCAACAACCCTTTCCAGATTCGCAACCTGTATCCTATCATGTGGGCAAACAGTGCTGCAGCTGAGGTGCTAGGGATGAAAACAGCGATGATCACAAACTGGTGACGGTGATCCAAGCAGAGTCTGCAGAGCCGCACCTGGCAGACGGCGGCGGCTCTGTCCCTCAATCTCTGCGCCGCCCTCCCCGCCCTTTCACTCGCCTCGGCCACCGCCCGCGCGTGCCTCAGCCCCCGCAGGTGCCGCCTGACGGCTCGCTGTGAGTGAGCGAGTGAGCGAGTCGATGAGTGTGTGAGTGAGCGAGTGTAGTTTTACATCTGTGTTGCCACACAACTGGTACAGCAGATGGTGCCAGCATACACAACATCTGCATACTTTCTAAAAGAAGTGCTGGTGCCAAGCTCAAACCACCGTCGTCACCTGAATGGCACGTGCTGCCATGTGCTGCCGCAGCTGCTGCAGCCGGGCAGTGTCGGTGGCGGTGAGGCCCAGTTGGCCCAGGGGCAGCAGACGGCTCCAGTTGGCGCGCCTGGGCCACACGGAACATCACATTGAGCTCACAACCATGGTACTGGTAACACTAACTGGCCAGTTCACCTTCCTCACGTGTCAAATGCATGTCTTGCTGTTGCAGTGCAGATGTGCCAAACATACTGAGCATATCCAACATAAATCCGAGGCCTGTTACAACACAGAAGGGCTGATACAACAGAAAAAACTGAAGGCCGATGCAGCGTGAAACCGCAGCGGGCGGAAGGCCAGGCAAAGAAAACAAAGAAAAAGATACGGACGTACAAGCGCATGAAGCTGGCTGGCAGCCAGGCAGCGCAATGCATCTAAGCAGGTTAGACTGAGAGGTGATCGGGCAGTCGTCTCATGGTTGTAACCTGTCATCAAAATTGCTTTGATGTTCGAACCTTGAACGTAGGCATTAACCTGTCATTGAAATTGCTTTGATGTTCGAAGCTTGAACGTAGGTATTAAC